>JASAND010013860.1:0-12297 GCA_030248195.1 Trissonchulus latispiculum
CATTTGCGAAAGTTATGAATTTAATTGGTATTTTTACTTGCAAGTTTTACACGGAACGAAAAATGAAGCAATTTTGAAGTTTTCACGTGACTGAAAGTTTATTGCTGGGTTGTTTGGTTTGTTGTTTGACACATGTGTACACACATATTATAGCAACATATCTACGAAAAATATCTGAGTTACCTTTACATTTGCGAAAGTTATGAATTTAATTGGTATTTTTACTTGCAAGTTTTACTCGGAACGAAAAATGAAGCAATTTTGACGTTTTCACTTGACTGAAAGTTTATTGCTGGGTTGTTTGGTTTGTTGTTTGACACATGTGTACACACATATTATAGCAACATTTCTTCCAAAAATATCTGAGTTATCTTCACATTTGCGAAAGTTATGAATTTAATTGGTATTTTTACTTGCAAGTTTTACTCGGAACGAAAAATGAAGCAATTTTGAAGCTGTCACGTGACTGAAAGTTTATTGCTGGGTTATTTGGTTTGTTGTTTCGTACATGTGTACACACATATTATAGCAACATTTCTACGAAAAATATCTGAGTTACCTTTACATTTGCGAAAGTTATGAATTTAATTGGTATTTTTACTTGCAAGTTTTACTCGGAACGAAAAATTAAGCAATTTTGAAGTTGTCACGTGACTGAAACTTTATTGCTGGGTTGTTTGGTTTGTTGTTTCGTACATGTGTACACACATATTATAGCAACATTTCTACGAAAAATATCTGAGTTACCTTTACATTTGCGAAAGTTATGAATTTAATTGGTATTTTTACTTGCAAGTTTTACTCGGAACGAAAAATTAAGCAATTTTGAAGTTGTCACGTGACTGAAAGTTTATTGCTGGGTTGTTTGCTTTGTTGTTTCGTACATGTGTACGCACATATAGCAATGTATATGCATACATATATTAGACATCAATCAATGTAGCAATTATTAAAAACTGTACGATATTTACCTTGCTTTTTCAGATCTTGAATTGTTAAGCAATGGCAGTGAATGGATATTCCTGTGGCAGTGAATGTGTGGCAACAACTTCGTCCGAAACAGAGGTAACTCTAAAATATAAGCAGTTTGTTACAATATCAATAAAACTAGTTCGTTTACAGTACCATTTAATAATAATAATAATAATAATAATAATAATAATAATAATTAATAACTATACTAATAATAGTTATTATGAAAACAATAATAGTAAAAAAGAAAACTATAAATGTATTGGCATAAATGTGCTGAATCCCAAAATGAATGTTTTAGTTCACGAAAGCAAACTTAACATGCACACTAATGTCCTAAAGTCCGGCGTTATTTGGCGGAGCTTTTTATCACGCTATATATGTAGAAGGTTTAGGATCTGATCTTATGTCAATTATGCTTTTTATTTAATCAATGAAATCCTTAATTAAAAGTTGTTGGAAGTAAAAATATTCTTCAATGTGATTCAATCCAGTTATATGGATAAGAGTTTCGCTAGTATATTGATGTTGGCCTGCTTCGTGAAAAATTCGGATACATATGAAACTACAATTATTTGCCAACTGACAGCCACAGAAATGGGAAAAGAAAATACAACATCTAAGAAAGACGGACAAATAGAAAAACGTATCAAAGCAACCGATACAAGGAGTCCGGTTGTCAGAAATAAAAATGACACTCAAAGCACAGTTAAAGTAAAAGTGACTGTAACGGAAATAAAAAGGACCGCAATACTACAGGTTAGACATATTTTTAGTCACTGTGACAATGTAACAATTCCTAGAGTGACAAAATATCTAAGTTTTGGGTATTGGAATATATGAAATATATTGATTCATGAAATACTTTATACAGCTATAAAGTGTATATAGCTTTATGTATGAACTACTGACAAATTAAACTTCTAAACAATACGAAAATATGGGTTATGCAACAGCGGTAACAATCGTTTGTAAGCAGATAATAACGATAAATATATTTAAATAACTTCATGATGTAAACCACGTCAAATTTCAGACAGTGTGCTCAAGCTGCAACCAAAGAGTCGCAAAAATGAGAAACGAATACATTTACACCGACTGTAACAACATAAGCAAAGATCAAGTCAAATTCAACTACTGCGCAGTCATAACAATTCAGGAAGACACGGCAACTAAGACAGCCGAGATTGAAACCGCTCGAGAGAAAGTATTAAACATGAAAGCAGAAAATCTGAATGAACCGATCCAGGATACAGAAGATATCTTGAGAGCTGTGGAAAGAACAAAGCCAGAAATTATTTTCGCGATCAAACAAGATAGAATCAACAGTGAAAATTTCTAATGCTAAACACATTAATGAGAATCCACCGCCAAACAAAGAAGAGCAAAAACACTATTAAAACAGTTATCAGAAAACATGCTAAAAACACAAAAATTGACAAAAACGTTTCTGTGCGGCAAATACAACCATATCAGCTGACTGAATATAATTAATGGCTTGTTGAATTTGAACAGAGTACATAGAAACCACTTAGCCACTAGTCTTGTAATAATAATAATAATAATAATAATAATAATAATAATAATAATAATAATTTAATATTAACGTTGACGTTTGGTTAATATTGTACGGGAAATAAAATAGTTAGTTTAATGTTAGGCAAACCGTTCAATAGTGTAGGCAATGAAGTTAATAAGCACCAAACAAATGTAAACTTACTTTGTTATCAAGGATGGTATGTAAACGCTGGTGTTTGCAACAGCTTCAAAATCTAAGAATGACCAATGTTGCGAACACCTAAAATGTAGCTTTAAGTAAGTCAACAACAGGTGAAACTGAGAGAGGGGGCCAGAAATGGTTTTGTATTTATATTTTAATTCATCAACTAGCATGTTTACTAGCATCAAAATTAACTGGCACGCCTTCTCATCCCACGTTTGCCCAACTTTCTCAAAATCCACCAATCATCCGGATCCGATCGCCGGACAACCTGGTTGTTGACCGGGTTGTCTGCCCTCCGGACGTATCAATTTCTTTCATCACATTCCAAGTGATGAGAAAAATTGAAACTGAGGAGAGGGGCCAATGCCTACTGACCTGCGAGGAGAAGGAAGAGCAGACAAAGGATGTGAAAGCTGCCAGTACCTTCTTTCGTAAGAGCAATCGCCGTCGATACACTCCTCGCAATATCTGGGATCACCTCGTTGGTGAGCATCGGTATGGGTTCATGTCACATCGTGTAGCTCCTGACGGTACATGGAAGGTTAAACCTTACGTGGACCTTCAGCAGCTATCTGATGTCATGAGAGGGGGTCGTAGCGGGTTCGAGAGGATTCTAATCTCCTGAACTAACCGCAAGCTCAAACCGGGACCGCTATGCATACTGAGGATTTCCATCTCCCATCTATCAATGTTTGTTACATGGGAACCAAGGTATGGGTAGGTGTATCCCGGTCTGAATTTGGGAAACTACTGGTGCTCATCAACGGGGTCCCCGGCGTGGAGTGTCCGATGGAGGCATTGCGGCGAAAGTATTTAAATTTTCACCCGGGGTACTTGCGGTCTTCGGGTGTTGAGGTTCACATGCTTGTTCAGGGACCTGGTGACATCGTCATAACTCCACCACTGACAAGTCACCAGGTTGCTAACTTGGACCTTGGCATTTCTGAGGCCGTAAATTTTTTCTCTCCTACATACCTTGAAAAATTTTAAATTTTTTCGTCCCTTCACCTCAATTGTATAAAAAAGGAGAGAAATAATTGTATAAATCGTGCGATTAAAGGAGAGAAAGGAATTTCTTTTCCGAAATATCAAGCAAACATAACCAGGGAGGCATTTTTGAAACTGGACGAGCCAACTCCGACTCCCGAGCCAATGCCGGACCATACGC
Source organism: Trissonchulus latispiculum (assembly GCA_030248195.1). Classification (NCBI taxonomy): domain Eukaryota; kingdom Metazoa; phylum Nematoda; class Enoplea; order Enoplida; family Ironidae; genus Trissonchulus; species Trissonchulus latispiculum. The sequence continues at coordinate 3,864 of JASAND010013860.1, forward strand.
CCTCACCTATTCCCGAGCGAGTCCCCGACCCTGAACCCTTACTTAATCCCGAACCAGTCCGCGACTCTGAGCCCTTGCCCAACCGACGTTTTCCCAGTCCCTTTCCCACCAGTACAAAAGCTTACACTACCACATGTAACCTCCAACGCCACCAGGAGATGAAAAAACACTTCACTGAGTCCTCTAAACGCCCAAAGCCCGTCATTTGCCCCAAGTGCCCTAGGAAATTCGATTCCTATTACCGATTGTATGAGCACAACAGAAATGCTCATGCACTACTTGAGTGCCCAATCTGCCGGAAACGGTTTAGCACTCGTGGCGGGCTGCGGGACCACAGAGTGAACAAAAAGAAGCCTTGTGTACCGAGGTGATTGAGTTGCACTTTTGCTTTATTTTTTCACTATCGTTTGGTTTTCTTTGATAGCATTTTAACTTTTCTTTCTACTTACCAACACTTTAACTTTTCTTTCTACTTACCAGCACTTTAACTTTTCTTTATATCTGCCAACACTAACTTTTTCTTTATACTTGCTACTTTGTATCTACTACCTACTATTTTGCTTTACTTATGATATTTTTCTGTTGGTTTTAGATAGACGTATGGACCCTAACCCTGAGCCGGACTTCAGCCCCAATTCCTACTGACTTTGCACCGGACTCCATTGTATTTTTATTGTTTGTATAGTATTGTATAATAAACAATTTACAACTTGAACACATATCTACAGTTTATATATTCTCCAATAATTGTAGCAATAATAACAATACGTTATACACTTGTTCATTTAATATGCATTAATGTTCTTTGCAACCGTAATGATTCCATGGGGATACGAACCATTCGGGAACCTTCCACGTTTTCGTTGCATGACTTCCGAGCCATTCAATGAACACAATGGCGCGATTGTCACTACCTTTAGGTCCAAGGAACATTGCCGCATCAAGCCGTGCTGACTGAATAGTTGGGAATGTTTTCTGACTTTGGGATACCAAGTCTTCGGATTTTGAGTACAGTTTCCATGTAACTCCTTTTTCCAATGGCGCGCAGTCGAATATCTTCGCCAGGTTATTACTGGCCTGATTGGATTAGCGCTTCGCGAAGCAAGGCCGTCAAAGTTTCAGATTGTTTCAGTTTCTGTAGGAGATCGTATGCTCCGTAATATCTGGGGCCGATGTTATGAAACCTGGGTTTCCTCAAACCAGGGTTTCGTAGTTTTTGGAGTTAACCCTGAAATTTTGGGGTTGGGTTAACCCTGGGGCTACCCAATGTTACCAAACAATTTTGGGGTTGGATTTCATAAACCCTATTTTATTGAGGTTAACCCTGAGTTAACCCTGAATTAACCCTGAAACGCAGAATAGTTAACCCAGAATTAACCCCAAAAATAACTGTGCTGTCTTGTCTATATTTTTGGACCTAATAGACGAGACAGTCCCACGAGCGAAACAAATACATTACATAGAATAAAACCCGGGTTTCAGGCTCAACCCTCCTCATCGAGCAGGGTTGAGATTTAGCCACATTAACCCAACTTTAACCCAAGTTTTTAAACCCGGGTTTCATGATAACATTGGGTCTCCACTTAACCCCAATTTAACCCAAAACCCAGTTATGAAACCTGGGTTTCAAAAACCCAGTTCTAACCCAACTTTGATTCCATCGGGTTTGGGTTGAAAACCCATTTTTAACCTAGGTTTAGCTCGAAACCCGGGTTTGAGCCTTTGATAACATCGGCCCCTGGTCTCGGCCTTGATGGTATCTCGAAAGTACTTGGTGATCCTGTTATGGTCTACCATGAAGTCTGCTATAGGACCAGGCTCCAATTCGTTTCAGAGCAGGACCAAGTTATCAGTAATCTTCTCCATCGAGGATAGTGGTGCGTTAATAACAGTAGCTCAAGACAACTCTTGCTTCCTAATCAACTAATTTTGCTACATACCCTAATCAGGTTTCATAAGTCCTTAAGTACCTTCAAGCCCAACTTGACATTACATTTATTAATTCAGTCACATACATTGCACAACAGTTAACCAATAGGATAGTTTGGCATACAATACACAGTTACCAACATGTTTGTTAAGCTGTCAACAACATATTTAGTATTACTGAGTTACTGGTGGTTTGCAGCGAGTGATGTGGTAGGCTTTTCTGAGGAAGGTATTTCCACAGTGATCGCAGCGATAAGTGTTTGACTCGCCATGTTGTTCTCTCATGTGCCTGTTCAGACTCTTCAGCTGCGTGCACGTCTGATAACATTCGGAGCACATGTGATTATTTGTCTTGGGAAATAGGGTATGATAGTCCATTCGATGCTTCTTTCGTAGGTGCCTCTGCAGGTTGTGTCGCAACGTGAATTGTTGCTGGCACACGGGACACACGGAACCGTGCTGGTTGTTCTCTGAAATTAAAACAGGTTTCATTAGTCTCACAGTTTCAATCATTTATCAAAACAATGTCACTACACTAACTTAATGAGCACTTTAGCATTTAACAAAGAAAGATACTTACCACTTGTACCTTCTGCCGACATCTTCGGTATCTCTGCTTAATGTCAATCAAAGTCAAGCTAGTACTCTCACATATTCGGACAACGTCGTAACCTAATGAAACAATTTTGCATCATAAACAGTATAGGTTTCATAAACTAGGATCAAAACTGTCACCCAAAAGTGGGATTAAAATAGTCACCCAAAAGTGGGATTAAAATAGTCACCCAAAAGTGTGAATCATTGCATATATTTTTATTACATTATCATGGGATCAAAACAGACACCCAAAAGTGGGATCAAAACTGTCACCCAAAAGTAGGGATAAAAACAGTCACCCAAAAGTGGGATCAAAAGTATAATCCAAGAATAGAGATTGAAAATGTCACCCAAAATTGGGATTAAAAACGTCACGCAAAAATAGAGATTAAAATTGGCACCCCAAATGGGGATTAAAAACGTCACCCAAACTGGTCCCAATTGTGCTGACTAATACTACTTAGTAGGAAACATACGGTCTGTTAGGAGGGTGTCCCCTCACGAATCTAACATGTAACTGTAATGCTGAATTAATTTCAAAGGTATTCACTAATGTGATTGATCAGTAAAATCGAAAGATAAAACAAAACAATAAAGGCCAATTAAGGTAAAACTTAGTCGTAAGTTTATAGGGCTATGTAGATGCCCGGGTGCTGCTTATTATGCCATTGCCACTGCTTAATCTTATCGCAAACACTCAGCTGGATTGAGTACCTGCAATAGACACATGGGGACCTTTTTCATCCCACATGACATTGCTTCCCCAATCCAGCATCATTACCACTAAATCTTTAAGTAGAAAACCCAAAATTCTCAATAGGTTGAAACTAATCAGTGTCTGATAATGACCTCGCTTAGCCTAAAGCGCTGTCATTAATAATTATTTCATTATCTTAAAAAAATTTTTCCCATGACTTAGCTTGCTAATGCTAATACAATTACTTCAACGATCCAGCAAAAACTTGCATACCTTATGGTTCTGCAAGTGTTACCAATTCTCCTTAATTATTCCAAATGCGAGGTTGCTTTGTGACTGGCCGCTTGATATTCTCCACAACCAAGTGACTCAGGAATCTTACTGGTTCAGCGTGCGTGCCTCGCCTTCTTTGACCGTTTTTACATATTATCTTGTTTCAGCCGTGATATCCAGTTATCCATTATCCTTTAATCCAACCTTTGCAAACCAAAATTGTGTTCCATAAATTTCCTAACATCCGACTTCCCCTCACACAAGCATAGGATCGAATCCAATTTTGGTTAGCGGTAATGCTCAGTCGATACCTAGTCTAATTGCACATTTTATCAATGCATATCAGCCGTAGTTCGTTTAAGGTGCTGCTTCGGGTTCGTGTATTTTTGGGCTTTAAAAGCGCAATTGTCGTTGACATTCATTAAAATTTGCTACAATTACATCATTTAGCCTAGAAAATATTTTAGAAAAATCACGGCGTGAAAATTTTGGATATTGAGAAATTTGCTTTAATCTGCCATAACTTGCACTGTGGGTACCCAACACGGACGAACTTATAATCATTCGAATCCTCTCACCAAGCCTACAAGTTTGCTCTTGAGAATATTCTTTGATTCCTTAAGGTTTAAGAGATAACATCGAAAATTGATTTTCGAGGTCCAAAACTGGCCATTTTTCGAAAATTCAAAAATGGCAAGATTTCGACAGTTTTAGCAGTGCTGGTCCGTCCGTCGGTCAAGTATTGCCCATATTTGTAGTCCTAAAGCACAAGCTATGCCCAACGGAGAGGTCTCTGCGGCATCTGTGACTACGCACAGCAACGAAAATGTGAAATTTTGAAAATCGCAACCAGATTGTTTTGAGCAGGGATTTCTCTCAACTTTGGCAACCAATTAGAAAACGGCTTTAGACACTCACTTTGGGACAATTGCCGAGGGCTATTTTTCATGGTTTCACGTTTTGTCTTTCCGTTCGAGAGAAATAAGCATCCAAACTTGAAAATTTTGACGAAAATCAGACAAGACGAACATTTTCCTCAAAACCTTGAGCTTACATGATCACTAAAAAATTTCAGAAAAAATAGCCATCAGGATGACGTTTCGTTTGAAGCATGAACTGGTTGCTTTTCTGTAGCTTTCCCACATTTCGAGAAATCCATGTTCAAAAAGGTTTTCTTGTTATCGCATGTTCAAGTCAAACAGTTAAAATGAGACAGGTATACCCTACCTAGTTGTAACAAGCACATTCTAAGCTTTAAAATGATATAAAATTATCGTTCAATTCCAAGAATTTAGCAATTACAGTCTTTCAAAATTTGCTGCAGATATGCAAATGTCAATCCAGAACATGAGTTTGATATAATTTTGAGGGTTATACCGTCCTGTGACAAACCATGAAAACTAGACAATGCAGTCGATGTGGGACTTGGCTACCGTAAGCCTATCGGATTAAAGACCATCACGGCGGCGTTTAATTAAAGCAAATGCTAACACATCTGGTTTTCGCTTGTTGTTGCAAAATACGCCAGGGGACGGCAACTTGTGCATGCGTCAAAATGTTTAGCACAAAGTGTTCCCTCACTTTAGGCTAATCTGCGTTCCCTCATATGCTACTTTAATTATTTGTCGTAAGCAAATGTGTGTAGAATAATTAATGCGAGTGATAAATGCTAGCAACACGTAGGCTTACTTTTAAGACAAGCCTACCTTTGACCTGCATGAGTTTCATTAAAAATAGTAAGAGTGTGAAACAGGCGCCTGCTCTCTTTCAAGTAACTCACTTAATGCGAGTACGTAGATTATGTACACAGTTTAATAATTTAAGTTGGGTAACTGAAGATGCGAACATCACTTTAAACTACGCTAAAGGAGGTAGCTTATGATTAAACTACGCAGGCTGTAAACATTTTGAGTACGTTATTAAATGATACGCCTGCTGTTGTTTCCTTAGCGAATAGTATTATTCTTATTCCGTTGTTTTTTCAGGAAATCTGGCTACAATGTGACTACTTTGTGGCTGCAATGTGTCTACGTCTATACAACCACGAGTCAACTAAAGGAACGATTACGTCTATACAACCACGAGTCAACTAAAGGAACGATTAAGGACAACGGAATGCTAAGAATGAATTTTCTACAGAGAAGAAAATGATGATACACTGTTTTTGTCATAAATACATTGTTTCATTATTGAACACATTGTGCGTAATCAATGTTCGTCTATTAAATCAGAATGGCAGACTGGTTAATTACTTCGCGGTTCAAGCAAGAGGGCGTAACTGTATTTTAATTGACCATAACTAACGAAACTAAGGTTCGCTTAATTCCTGAGTATAGACAATAAATGCAGCTAAATTAATAGAAAAAAACTAGTTTCAGCCCGCGTTTCAGTCTTAATACCCGATATAGTTTCCGTTTCAGTTTCAGTCGGCTGCATAAAAATGTTTCAGTTTCAGTTTCAGCTTCAAGTGTCCATGTTTCTTCAAATTTCTCTATTAAAGGAGCACTGCGGAAGTTATGCAAGCCTCGTGAGACCGCACCTTCCATTAGGGGCAGTTACGTTCGAATATGTCCGACTGAAGTTTCAAAGCCGTGCCGAAGTTGCAAGCCTCGTGAGACTGCACCTTCCATTAGGGGCAGTTACGTTAGAATATGTCCAACTGAAGTTCAAAGCAGTGCTGAAGTTGCAAGCCTCGTGAGACCGCACCTTCCATTAGGGGCAGTTACGTTAAAATATGTCCAACTGAAGTTTCAAAGCAGTGCCGAAGTTGCAAGCCACGTGAGACCGCACCTTCGATTTTTGGCAGTTAAGTTCGAATGTGTCCGACTAGTTTCAAAGCCGTGCCGAAGTTGCAAGCCTCGTGAGACCGCACCTTCGATTTTTGGCAGTTAAGTTCGAATGTGTCCGACTAAAGTTACAAAGCCGTGCCGAAGTTGCAAGCCTCGTGAGACCGCACCTTCGAATATGGGTGGTTACGTTAGAATATGTCCAACTGAAGTTTCAAAGCAGTGCCGAAGTTGCAAGCCACGTGAGACCGCACCTTCCATTAGGGGCAGTTAAGTTCGAATGTGTCCGACTATTAGTTACAAAGCCGTGCCGAAGTTGCAAGCCTCGTGAGACCGCACCTTCGATTATGGGTGGTACGTTCGAATATGTCCGACTGAAGCTTAAACTGTAAAGGAGCGCTGCGGAAGTTGCAAGCCTCAGGAAGGGAACGACAAGGGACATTAGGGGATGTTTAAAACACTGTCATTTTTACTGAAGAATTCATATTCCGAAGATCTTTAAACAAGCAAGACATAATACACTTTTAACAGACCCGGCAGATAGACAAATTAGTCAGCAAGACAAGCAACGGGCACAATCTGATGATAAAAATGACAAAACAGTCAACAAAGGCAACAATGACAAAACAGTCAACAAAGGCAACAATGACAAAACAGTCAACAAAGGCAAACAAGAAGGGGATGACAAGCAAGACATAACCAATAATAAATGTCACAAACAAAAGAATTAATAAGAAAAACAACTAAACTATGTAAATCAAACTTTGTACTGCAGAATTCATCGAGAAAAATAAACAAGCAGGACAACTTAAAATTTCAACAGAACAAGAACCAATTTCCTTGGAATAAACTTTACCCTATTTGCCAAGATGTGAGTTCAGTGAAACTTAGGCAGTGGTCCGGTGTGAAACGGCAACTTGGGTGTGAAATGACGCACGTGCGTGCGGGTGGTAATCTTTTTTACGAAGCTGTGTGGGGCAGACGGCAGGAAAAAGGGGATCAGGTTTCCTGGGAGAACGAAAAAGATTGAAAAGGGTGGGGTAAAGAGAGACGCCGAATAAAATATAGAATAAAAAGTAGGAGTCTCGCGGTGTGAAGGAGAGTTGTCTCGTGATAGACTTTGAGTGTAGCGGCCTTTTCTGGAGCCTTGTTTTTTGCTGTGACAACTGTGAATTATTTGGATTGACATATATATAGCGCGATCCTTTTGTGTATTGGTCTGACCGGTTTCGGTACTGCGTATCGAGATCGCTGAGCATTGTTTGTTTTGATACCTGTTGCTAATCAGCTGTTACTCATATCCATTGTCAATTAATTAGTTGCTTTGAGAGTGGCTAATAATAAAGGGTTTTTTAAAGCTATCCGTCTATTTATGGGCTTGTGAGCCACCTCGGTTTGAGTACATAACGTGCGTCGGTAAACAGCTGAGTTGGAAGCCAACTCACAATTGGTGGCCCCGACATGAGCTGAACTTTCTAGCAACACAGTAACCTTCTGATCTATAATAAAACCGTTTGAAAACGAATTTTTTCTTTTCTTGCTATGTTTAATTTTTAAAAGCTATTTCCAAATTTATTCGACTCTGTTTTTTGTCTACGGCCGAGGGTGACTGTTAAATTCGTTGGGTCAAAGCCACCTGAGTAGTATAACTAGGACGGTTCTGGTTCAGACTAAAACGGTCGTGTCCAGCAACAAAATCATCGCAAAGCTATCCATAAATGCGGGAAACCCCACACGGGCGCTTGCGCACAAATCCTAAAATAACTGTCAGATACACTCCAGAAGTCTACGCACGACGTAAACGGGGTCGCTTAACGAAACGGCAAGAGGAAAATCGAATGGCTTAATCTACGTCGGGGAACCCTGGCCCTAGTAGCCGAGGGAATGATGTTGTCTTTCCTCGTCAGGCAGCACAAATTCCGAGTCCTACGGTAGCTAGGGAGGTTAGGTCTGCCCGTGTCGCAGGTACCTATCTACAGCACGCATGGTGCTAGTCGCTTTCATCAGTCCTCAAGCGATGGTGTTACCGGACCGACGCAGAATAATCTAGGCCCGGAAGTTTTAAGGAATTTCAGGCTGACAGCAGCCGAACTACAGCTCAATGGTTTAAGTGCTACACTTCCAGAAGAAGTTCCCGTCCCCGGTTCCAGGG
>JASAND010013861.1:0-24877 GCA_030248195.1 Trissonchulus latispiculum
TGTTGTTGCCCTCTCTCGTGTCCGCGATCAGTTCGGCATGTCAAGGCCCATAGCGCGGGCGACCTCAACAGGGTTGATCCATAGATGTTCAGGTGTGAGATCTGTGGGTCGTGCCGGGCAGTTAAATAGATGTATAGCATCATGTGGGATATTCCCGCAGACCGGGCAGATATTCGCAATGCCCGGATCCAGCCGATTCCAATAAGAGTTCAACAGTTTACAGTGGCCAGACCTAAGTTGTGCCAGAGCTGTACGGGTTCCTCTGGGCAGTGATTGTTCGGATTTGTCGATGAGAGGAGGGGGGCGCCCGAGGACTTTGTTGTCGCCCAAGCTGATGATGGATCGCCTAACTGCTTGACTGTGTAGCCAATTCTGGACAGATTGGACACTGGCGTTCTGGCCGAGTGCGCCGTCGGCAGCGGCTAGTTGTGGCAAATGACAGCTGAAAGGGTGACGTTTCATGTCCCTAGGCGCGCGGGGTTCTTGGGACAGGGAATGGCAGGGGTGATTCGGCCCTGCACCCAGCAGCAAACTGAGCAGATAGAAGTCGATTGTGATTCGCCACAGGCAGCATGCAGCATTCTTGGTGAAGGTGCTCGACTGCAGACATCCTGTGGCACCCGGTAGCAATCCGCAAGGCTGTTTTGGGCTACCTGGATCCTGTTAAGACTCGATGGAGAGGCCTGGATAGACCAGATAGGGGCCGCGTAGTTGATGATAGACCTCCCGATCGCCTTATAGGTCATCAGCAGAGTTTCCTTATCTTGTCCCCAAGAGGATCCAGAAAAGGGCCTTCAGAATGGAATTGCGCTGCTTCACCCGGAGAAGAGATGTAGTGACAGTGTGGAGCAAAGGTATACATCGGGTCAAAGGTCACGCCGAGGATCTTAGGGGCGAGGTTCCAGAGGGAGCACGTCGTTTCCAATCCTGACCTGCGGGTGCAGGAAAGCCTGCTTGGTATGAGGCGTGAGCAAGGTTACCGTAGATTTGGCAGTGGAGATCTCGAGCTTACGGTTGAGAAAGAACTGGCACAGTCGTGGTAAATATTCGTTGATCTTGTCAACGACTGAAGGGATAAGTGGGCCCGTGCTGAATACGGTGACGTCGTCCGCATAGCTGACCACAGAGACTCCTTCAGGAGGGGTTGGAAGCCCGGATAGGTAGTAATTGAACAGGATCGGAGAGATGATGCTACCCTGGGGTACACCGCACCTTATTATCCTGGCACGCGACCTGGTGTCACGGAAAATGGTGATAGCCTGTCGACCTCTGAGGTAGCAGCTGAGCCACCGAATAATATGATCGGGAAGAGAGGACTGAAGTAAATCAGTGATCAAATCATCATGGTCACCCCAGTCGAATGCTTTTGACAAGTCCAGGGCACAAACCACCGTGTGGCCTGGCGGCTTTCGTTGGTTGAATCCATTTGAGATTTGGGAAGCCAACATTGCAAGGGCGCTGGTAGTGGAATGTTTCGATCTGAAGCCATGCTGATGCTGGGCAGCTGGAAGGTGGTGTTTGAGAAGAGGCAGGAGGAGAGCTTCCAGAGTCTTCGCCGCAGGGCATAGGAGGGAAATGGGTCTGTGTGACTTCGCTAACTTGCGATCTTTATTTGGCTTCAATAAAGGAATAATGTGCGATGTCTTCCAGATCTGAGGGATCTGACAGCTCTTAATGCAGTCGTTAAGCAGCCGTGTAAGGTAAGCAAGTCCGAGCGGCCCTAGGTGTTTTAGATGTAGGGCCGTCATGCCGTCGGGGCCGAAGGCGCGAGAACTCCGAGATTTCTTGATCACAATGGCAACTTGCTCAGTGGTAAATGAATCGTTGCTGGACCGACGAAGTTTCTTGATCTTACGGGATAGAATACGTGATCCTTTATTACTTATGTGGGGACGTGGGCTCGTAAAAAGCTTATTGAACCCGTTGGCCAGCCCTTTAGGAGAGGTTACGGTTCTTCCATCAAACTGAATGCCACAAAGGTCAGCTGGCTTCTCTCGGCTGTTAAGGCGTTTGATGGTTTTTTCCAGATTTTACCCCCGTCTGTATTGCGGTCAAGTGTACTGACAAAAGATCTCCACCTGTCCCTTTTTCCATTGATGATGCCGTTGGAGATTCGCTGATTTAAATCAGGCAGCCGAGGATCAGTGGGATCGGTGGACCTGATGGAATCACGTGATTTGATTAGATCAGCTACTTCGCGCGGAATTCCAGGATTTTCGAATTTCCTTCTGCCGGAAGGAATGGAATGTTTTGAGGCTGTGGCAACTATCTTCCTGAACACCATTTCCCCAATGTGGACATTGGGGATTCCTCAGCAGCCTCAAATAGGAGTTCAGTTTCGGCCGTAAAGCTGTCCCAGTTAGCTTTATGGATGTTGATAAACGTGGTCTTTGGTGCTGGCAGAGGGGGAAATTCGCCACCTAGCGCGATTTTGATGGGTAGGTGATCAGAAGAGAGAGCCGTTTGGGTACTCCAGTCAGCGCTGGAAGCTGAGCTGCTGCAGACCAGCGAAACATCAGGCGAGGTCGGATTCCCGTTTGGTGGCAGGCGGGTAGGGGTATCATCGTTTAGCGTGACAAAGTCAGATAGGTCTATCTCCTGAGACAGTGTCTCACCGCGAAGGTCGGAGATGGCTGAGTGCCATAGATCATCATGAGCATTGAGGTCCCCATGACAAGTGCATCAGTTAGGCTCAGATAATGAGCAAGGGTTGCTTGATAGTGATGAGGCAACAGTGTCAAGTTTATATTTAGCTTCTGTTGTTTCATCGAAGGGGCTCATGCTTCAGAGCCTGTCTCACACAGCTTACATCTTGTAACTTCTACAAAAGGTTGCTGTAATTTGTAATTTGACTGCGTTGTCAAGTAAGTAGCACATTAAAATTAATTGCAAAAAGTTGCCGTTATTTCCCCTTGATTCTGGCTAGTTTTCTGGGTCAACATTACCCAAGAAACACTACACAAACTTTGAACTTATGACGATCGAGACTCGAAAGCTGTTAGATTTCGAATATTAGAGCATCATCAATCTAATTTTTAATTCCAAGGTTTGTGAAATGATTCCTGAGCCCTGCCTCATAATGACATCAACCCACAGTGAACATATGTTTGCCTTGTAAAATGCCAAATTCAGTTAACATTTCATATGATCATGGTGGCAAAATTTAAGGATTTTCAGGATTCCACACCATTCCACTCAAAAGTTACCCCTGCTCAAAGCTAATTTTCACTCATTGATGACTAATAAACGTTGGATTTTTGGCAAACCAAACACCGAGCTGGACTGAACTGACCAAGTTGGCCATTATATACAGGAAACTTGAAATCAACCAAATTTAATTTTGAACTTTCGAACATGTCAAAGACTTATAAAATAAGACTTATAAAATCATTGATCTTTGTTTATCAGTGATCAGTTTATCAGCGGTGTAACTTTCTACTTATTGCTTTCTGTTCTACAAGCACAACTACAACTACAAGTCAAAACAAGTTCATTTAGCTTCAAGATTACGCTGACAAATCAAAGTAGTATAGTATCCTTTTTTCGAGCCCCAATCATTGGATTGACACTTACCTCCTACTCCCTATAATCCTTACAAGAACGTAACCACCTAATACCCCTTGTGCACCCTTACCCCTTCTACCCCCAATACTCCCTGTATCCCTACTACCCCCTGTACCCGACTACCCCCAATAATCCTAATACCCACAGTAACCCTGTACTCCTAGTATCCCTTCTAACCCCAGTACCCCCAATATCCCTGGTGCCCCCAATGCCCCCCCCCCCAGTATCCCCGGTACCCACTATACTCCTAGTACCCCCAGTACACCGTGTACCCTTAATACGTCCTATATTCCTAATATTCCCAACACCATTTGCATCCCCCTTAAAACCTCAAATAAATGTCAGAGTAATAACACTACTACCGACTATCCGTCCCTCTGTGTTCTTCCCCCGGGGCTTGGGACCCGGCGTCGGCCCATTACCGGACACCTACCTACCTAAACTACTAACTTTATCTAACTACTTAAGCCCGGTCCATCTAATGTTTTTGTGTTTTTATGTTTTATTGTTTTTTATTTTCTAGATACAATATACAGCAAATATGTACAGAGTTAGCCCTTAGGAGGACTGTTGGGATAAGGGGGAGAAGAGGTGGAGGCGGAGCTTGGTTCCCAGGGTTTGGGCGAGGCTGTCGGTAATTGGAATTTGTTTTTGGTCAATCATCCGAAGGTCAACCAAGTCCGGCCCTTCCAAAATCCCCAAGAATGGTAATCCGAAACTTCCCTTAAATTTAAAACTAGCCGACCTCCCATCCTCAGTAGCTGTTTCCGAGGTGAAGTAGCATGGCGCACTGTAGTCCCAAATTTCCACGTCGTTACCTTGAACACTAAACCAACACCACCAAAACATTTTCGAGATAGCTTTTAAAACCGACCGTCCACCACGAAAGAACGAATGAGACTGATCCATTTTTCGATTTTTGCTCCTTTTATAGATTTTTGTCAATTCCCAAGAGGGTAGTTAGCGGTCCCCAAGGGACCAAGATCAAAAGCACCGACCGATTAGGTCATTAATCAAACTATCCCAGGAGGGTAGCTAAAATTTAACTCTGTGCGGTCCCAGGGGATAAATATGGCGAACGTGGGTAAAAATAAAATTTAAGGTGGCGTCGTCCCAGGGGAAGGTCGATGAGATTGAAACCAGCTTACTGTCCAAACTTGATCACGATTTTGAGTCACTCCTACCTTACGTCTAGCCCACAGTTTTCAACTTTTATAGATATCCCCTTTACCTGTCTTGTCTTGCCCTAATTTCGCAACTACCTTGGTTTTATGCTCCGAGTCACTCCAATATTACTCCAAGTATACTTTTTTCTAATATGCCTTATGACCTGGCCTTGCCCTTTCCTTCCTAACCTTAATCTTCCGCTTCCGTAATTTTGTGCTCCGAGTCACTCCAAAGTTACACCGAGCTAACACCGAGTATACACTGAGCATACACCGAGCTTACTCTATTTATGTTTTTAAATCTAAATTGTTTTCAATCGGACCCGCCCTCGTCGCCTTCTGTTTTTTCTGGTAGTACCATCGTATCTAGGTCGACGTTCTTTTCAATTGCTCGCTTAAGGGCCTCTTCATTAGAAAATTCATGCTCGTAGTCTACCTGCTCATCCATAATCTTTTCGCCTCACGGTGGGGGAGGGGCAATGTGAACAAGCTCTTGGATGATTCCTAGACTCAAGAATCCCCCAATCAGAATGTTCCGTCAGGTTATCTTGGGTTAGTCTACCCATTCGTCGTTCATATTTCACCTCAGCCCGGCGAACAAGCTCACCCCAAAATCCCCAACGGTCTTATCTTACTGCCAGAGTCACTACTTCTTGAGGACTCTTGTACTTACATCTGACTCAGACTCATCATAGTCCGGTTTTGCACTGTGAATATTTTGAACATGACGCTGGAGGTTGAACGCCCTTGTGAAAGTCTGACCACATTCACCACACTGGTATGGTTTATTGTATTGGCAACTAGACATCTTTGTTAGAGTTAAGTATTCTGCCTGCTTTTATGTACTTTGCGTCGGTTTTATGTGCTTTGTCGTACGTACTTTTATTGATTTCGCTTGGTGCTTTTATGTACTTTGTCTTTGGTGCTTTTATTGATTTAGAGTCACTCCAAGCCTACTCCGAGCTAACTTACCGAGTAAACACTGAGCATACACTGAGCTTACACCGAGCCTTGTCAGTAATGGTGGGGATAATTTTCGTCATCCCAATATAGTCAATTTATATATCCTCAACGTTCCTCAACGGAAAGAACCTTGTGAGGTTGGGGTAATGTTGAAAAATGTCACAGAAACAAGGACTAATTTCCGTTTTTTTTTTTTGTTTTTTTTTTTTATTGATTCACAGTACTCGAAGGTGTCGCGTTCCAGATTGGATGGCCAATTCGACGGGGGGTCTGGGGGGTGGAGCCCCCCCAGTGGTTGAGAAATTTTTTTGCGTTTTCGGAAAAATCCGTAATGCAAATGTTCAAAACGATTTAATTCGCATTGTTGTATCTAACACATATCACGACCAGTTTTTGATAATATGGACACACATTATTCAGACGCTTTGATGTTATAGTTAAACTAATTAAGAATTAGTTAAATAGCTATAAAATTTATATCATTCAGAACAAAGGCAGTAATCTTGTTACGAAAACTCAGGGAACTAATGATCCCGGAAACATGACAAACAAGCAGCGGGGGTCTCGGGGGCGGAGCCCCCAGAAGTTGGAGAAATTTTTTAAAATTACGGACAAATCCGTAATGAAAATGATTTAAAAGATTAATTTGTCATCAGATACATTTAACTAAAATACCTAATGCATTTTTTGTGTAAATTACATTTGTAAATTGAATTTTTCAGTTGTTTTCATTTTGAGAAGTCAATATCAATAAACAAAGAGCGTGCATGCTATGCGTAGTGCAATTAATCAAAGGCAAGAACAGTGAAATATTAACGTTGGTTACGAACATGATTGATTAACACTTTGATGCCTGAATTTCTTCAGGACAAATGTTTTCCGATGACTGCGCTAGAATGCTTTAAAATGAACCAAACCAAAATTGAAATACTCTACAAATTTGATTGACTTTGGTAATTAAGGATTAACCCCCAGAAGCTGAAAATGTTTTTTGAAAATCCAGTCAAGAACAAAATTTAGACTTTTAAAACTGTGCTAATGCAACTGTATGAACTCATTACATTACAGGATCCCAAAAATTTGGATATTCCGCTACGGCTACAAATCTTATTAATAATGGGCTTTGACTGTTATGTATCGATACAGGTAGATAACTCCAACGACAACTCAGTTAGTACTGACATTACAAAGCGTTGGCATTCAATGACATAATGGAAAACACTGGGGTCTCGGGCGAAGCCCTCAGAAACTGAGAAAATTTTTGGAAATATGGAAAAATTGGTACTGGAAACATTTAAAGTTTTCACTCTACAAAAGTGATTTTCTCCCGAAATAATGTTGCGTCTAGCTTGCGTCCAGCTAATATTTAGTTGCGTCAAGATAAGAAACTTTGCGTCCCACATCTGGACAAAAATTGCTTCGAGTACTGTGAATCAATAAAACCAGTAAATCGTTCTCTGAAATTTTTCAACATTACCCCAACCTTACTCACAGTCACAAGGTTCTTTCCGTTTGAGGGAACGTTGAGGATTCTAAAGTGACAATATTGGTACGGACGAGAATTATCCCACCATTGACACGGCTCGGTGTAGCTCGGTGTATGCTCAGTGTTTACTCGGTGTTCGCTTCGAGGCAGGCTTGGAGTGACTTCTAAATCAATAAAAGCACCAAAGACAAAGTACATAAAGCACCAAGCGAAATCAATAAAAGTACGACGACGAAAGCACATAAAAAAGCAGGCAGAATACTTAACTCTAACAAAGATGTCTAGTTGCGAATACAATAAACCATACCAGTGTGGTGAATGTGGTCAGACTTTCACAAGGGCGTTCAACCTCCAGCGTCATGTTCAAAATATTCACAGTGCAAAACCGGACTATGATGAGTCTAGTCAGATGTAAGTACGCAGTCCTCAAGAAGTAGTGACTCGGGTAGTAAGATAAGACCGATTGGAGAATTTTGGGGTGAGCTTGTTCGCCGGGCTGAGGAGAAATACGAACGACGAATGGGTAGATTAACAAAAGAGTACCTTACTGACGGAAATTCTGAGGCTACATCCGAGGTTGAGGCTTACAACGAACTTAGACCATTAATTAGGGCAGAGTTAAACAGGTTGATCTATACTCACATCCAACGTTGCAAACAGTTCCTTGACGACCCACTTATCGAAAAGATTATGGATGAGCAGGTAGACTACGAACATGAATTTTCTAATGAAGAGGCCCTTAAGCGAGCAATTGAAAAGAACGTCGACCTAGATACGATGGTACTACCAGAAAAAACAGAAGGCGACGAGGGCGGGTCCGATTGAAAACAATTTAGATTTAAAAACATAAATAGAGTAAGCTCGGTGTATGCTCAGTGTATACTCGGTGTTGGCTCGGAGCAGTACCGGTGTAACTTTGGAGTGACTCGGAGCACAAAATTACGGAAGCGAAGATTAAGGTTAGGAAGGAAAGTGCAAGGCCAGGTCATAAGGCATATTAGAAAAAGTATACTTGGAGTAATATTGGAGTGACTCGGAGCATAAAACCAAGGTAGTTGCGAAATTAGGGCAAGACAAGACAGGTAAAGGGGATATCTATAAAAGTTGAAAACTGTGGGCTAGACGTAAGGTAGGAGTGACTCAAAATCGTGATCAAGTTTGGACAGTAAGCTTGTTTCAATCTCATCGACCTTCCCCTGGGACGACGCCACCTTAAATTTTATTTTTACCCACGTTCGCCATATTTATCCCCTGGGACCGCACAGAGTTAAATTTTAGCTACCCTCCTGGGATAGTTTGATTAATGACCTAATCGGTCGGTGCTTTTGATCTTGGTCCCTTGGGGACCGCTAACTACCCTCTTGGGAATTGACAAAAATCTATAAAAGGAGCAAAAATCGTAAAATGGATCAGTCTCATTTGTTCTGTCGTGGTGGACGGTCGGTTTTCTCGCTCTCTCGAAAATGTTTTGGTGGTGTTGGTTTAGTGTTCAAGGTAATGACGTGGAATTTTGGGACGACAGTGCGCCATGCTACTTCACCTCGGAAACAGCTACTGAGGATGGGAGGTCGGCTAGTTTTAAATTTAAGGGAAGTTTCGGATTACCATTTTTGGGGATTTTGGAAGGGCCGGACTTGGTTGACCTTCGGATGATTGACCAAAAACAAATTCCAATTACCGACAGCCTCGCCCAAACGCTGGGAACCAAGCTCCGTCTCCACCTCTTCTCCCCCTTATCCCAACAGTCCTCCTAAGGGCTAACTCTGTACATATTTGTTGTATATAACGATTGTATCTAGAAAATAAAAAAGAAGAAAACAGAAAAATACAAAAACATTAGATGGACCGGGCTTAAGTTAGTGTATATTATAGATTAGGTTAGGTAGATACGTAGGAAGTAAGTTAGCTTAGGCAGGTAGGTGTCCGGTAATGGGCCGACGCCGGGTCCCAAGCCCCGGGGGAAGAACGCAGAGGGACGGATAAATGAAGTTCGGAGAAGTAGAAGAAGTATTGCTTTTAAGACTGGGTGTACTGGGAGTGCAGGGGGTACAGGGGGTACTGGGGGTACCGGGTGTACTGAGAGTGCAGGGGGTACAGGGGGTACTGGGGGTACAGGGGGTACTGGGGGTATAGGGGGTATTAGGGATATAGGGGGTACAGGGGGTACTGGGGGTACAGGGGGTACTGGTTGTACAAGGGTACTAGGTGTGACGGTCTTGTAAGGATTATAAAAGTAGGAGGTAAGTCTCAATCCAATGATTGGGGGTCGAAAAGCGGATACTATACTACTAACCAACTTCAGGTTGTGTGGTGTGATTATTAGAAAAGTAGCTAATAGAGCAAAAAGTGAGATTCCATACTATACTTCAAGAATCGGTAGTTAGTTAGTAACTTGCTATGGTGCTGTTAGTAAATCGAACCGTTTCAAGTATGTCCGCATTCAATATCTCTAACAGCGATAAGTTGTCAAGATACTTTTTAGTCATTGTAAACCTGTCACGCTGCATACTTTATTGTATAATGTATAAAATGGAAACTTCTATGCTTAGTGTAGTGTGAGTCATTTCTCCATTCACAAGCCTTATCTTCAACACAGGGCTAGCTTAGGTGCGATTTTTTGCATTCGGATTATGCAAATTAGATTTTAGAATCTTTTTAAGCAACAGAACTGAGACCCGTCGCGCAGTCTTCGGCTGACATCAGTCTAAACAGTTGAAGACTTTTGAGCACCAGTGTAGCTTGGGAGCTACACATTGGTGCATTAGGCAGTCATGATTATTTACTAGCTTTCGCTGGACATTACAAGTTCAGCCCGACATTGCAAGCATAGGCCTGCTCTCCCTGATGATCAAAATGAAGTGAAACTGTACACTAAACCTGGAGTTTCCAACGCTTTAAGGGGCTTCCAACAAAACCAATTTCGCAATTTCGAATGAAGAAAAGGCCTACAAAGGAATACTGCCCCTTTTGGGGCCTACTTGTTTATAATAGAAAAATAACACAATTTTCAAAGTAGCATAAACCATAGCTTTCAAACCACGGAACAAGCAACAGTTTGAAGTTGAGCATATAAGCCTCGGCAACAAGCATACCTTCAAACACAGAACGATTTTTAGCTCTCTACTAAAAAACAAACTTTTTTACGCACGAACACGTTGCTTATTATGATGAAACTGATCCTCCTTAAGTGAACCTGATCCTCAAACAAGGTTGGGTTTGAGTTGTGTAAAGTTGAATTGATCGGAACGGAATAACACTTTGTTTATGTAAATATACAAATAATGATTTCGCCAAACAATTATTTCTTTAAACGGTCGCTGTATTTTTGTTATGAAGTGTAATACTAAAAATAAAAAATACAAAAATTAAACAACTAACAGTTTCCATTCCTGTCGTTGGATATTCCACTTCAAGTAGGTCTGTTGAACTAATGCTGTCGATAAGTCCAACCTAACAAAACAGTAACAAATACATAAACTAGGAAATAGCACATTGTAAGAGAAGAGCTCAAAAATTAATAATACCACTTGGATATATAGATCAAGTTGCCAGTCATCAAGTTTCGGACCAAAGGAGGTCAATTGCCACATTGGTTCTGGAGCAAATTACGGAGAGGCTCATTCAAATCGTACGTGAGGCTAACGTTGCTAAGTCTTTGTACTAAATGGCTGGGATAAATTCAAGTAAGGTAAGGTCAACTATTAAATTTACTTCTTAAAGAGTGCAAATGATATCCACGATGAAAGATACAAAATGATAACTCAACGGTTAAGTTTCAACATACCCACCTGCCGGTAGACAAACTCTGTGCTATGACCATAGATGATACGTCGGTTCTTCCTATTTATTATGGGTTCTGGATCGGAACAAGGAGTTCTTCTAATTACATACACATCGACAGGCTAAAAAGCTAATAAATTTCAGTCAATGAATAAACTATGACGGTTATACTAATAGTTTATAATACCAAGACTAAGACACTCAGCTCTTTCTAGTAGAATAAGCTTGCAAGATGCTCGAAACATTAAGGCCGAAATCTCGATGGGGGGGCTTCTCAGCATGTAAACATACAACGCTGACATTTTTTTGACAAATTAAATACTATAACTTGAGCTAGGAAAATCGTACAGCAATAATTTTTATATCATTATATATGTTGCGTAGAACGCGATCTTTTTAACGATATAAAAATTATGTAGTTCGGTTTAGGTTATCTCTTGCAAAACCGGCAATAAAGCATCCTTGCCTCGTAAAATTCTGAGAATTTCATCATTTTCTAGAAATGCCTTACGTTATGTTGCTGAATTTATGAAGGATTGCCTAAACCGAACTATATAATTTTTATACCGGTAAAAAGATCTCGTACTACACTACATAATCATATAAAAATTATTGCTGTGCGATTTTCCTAGCTCAAGTTACAGTATTTAATTTGTGGAAAACACCCGTTTTTACATAATAACCCGAGTACCCGAGCACCCGAGTACATAATAACTAAAACACTTGGTTAACTAGAAGTTAACCACAAACTATTTTGCACCAAATGTGGTTAACTTAACCACTTGCTAACCAAATGCTAAGCAAGTGGTTAACATGTGGTTGGCTAACCCTGCTCTTGAGCAGGGCTAACCACGAACTTGCAGTGAATTTTCAGGTTCTGGGAAGAAACTTACAGACCAAACTATATAACTAAGAAAGAATAAATGGAATGTATATTCATGTTGGAGTATATATAACATGTTGAAGTGATTCAATATTTTTGCGTGATTCTTGTGTAAGGTTTTTAAGAAAAGTTAAGAAAAGAAACTTAAGAAAAGTTCTTGAAAAGTAGTTGTATTCGAATTATAATTTTTGCGGAGCTGATCACAAGGTGTTGCTGCTTTTATATGATGACCTTTATCTTTTACGAATTGCATAGTGAAGTTTTGTCTCACGAATGTTTTGTACCTACTCTACAAGTAATTATAAAGTTCGTTTTAGTATAAACAGAAGGCACAAGATAGGAATGATATAGATACACGACACTGAAATGTGTTTAATCGTGAGTGAAGCCTTTTAAAATTTCAATGTAATTCATTGGATAAACGAGTGCAGCGGCGTAATCTGATGGGTTCACAGAAGTCCCGCCTCTACCTCCTGCTAACCATTTGCTAACCATATGGTTGACTAACCATTTGCTAACCATATTTGGTGCAAGGAAGTTGCTGCTAAGCAAATGGTCATGGTTAGCAAATGGTTAGTTAACCATTTGGTCAGCAAATAACCAATTGGTTAGCAAATGGTTAACCACATTTGGTGCAAACGGCCGTAATTAGTTATTATGTACTCTTGCTTATACTAATTGTCTTCGAATGTTCCCCTTTAAACTTATTTAAACGGATGATTCAAATGAACAAAATTATTTGATTAGAAGCATTTAGAAACTGGAACATTTAAACTCCGTGGCCGGCCACGTTTTTGCTACTCTAACCATCACTCCCCTACAATAATGGTTTGTCTGGACAAACATACCGGTATATGCAACTCAGGATGATATATTAAGTTGCCATTATTGTCAACAATAAAACTGTATGCGTCATCGTTTCCTTCCTGAAACATACCGACAATACTGTCTCTGCTGAACCCATAGTGTAATTTTTACGTTGATACGACAAAAAGGAATGAAAACGAAAATCCCTACCTGCGAACGTTACTTGCAGTTTACAAGTTCAGTTCACAAGCTTATGAAAAGCTTAACGCTATCCAAATCTTCACAAGAAAGCATACTGCAATGACACTTATGCGCGATGCCGTAAAATTCTATAAAATGGAATGACAAGTTCGCCTTATTTCAACTAAAAGTAACAAGTACAATGTTCGCATTGATTTATTTCAATATTACACAAATTAAATAACATTCTAGATAGTGTTCAGAAATCACAAGGAATTCCTGATACTCAGGAATATACAAAATTCCTTATGTATGTTCCTGAAATCAGATCTAGTCATAATTTGGTGCTCTAATAGCTATAATAGCTGCAATAGCTATAAAATATAATGATATAACAGCTATAAAAATACTTCGGAACGTTCCAGCAACCGTGGATAATTCCTGAAATAAGACGGAACGGGATTCCATTTTATACACGCTTACGGTTCCACACCCAATGCAACGCAGTAAAAAGTATCAAATTTAATTTCAGTACCGGGGCAGGTGATATCAGTCGTGCTAATTCTGAAAGCTTTATATCAATTCCAGCAACTCCAACAAATTCTTGATCACTCTAAATGGTAACAAATAGTCCCTATCAAGCCTTTCCTGCATTTTCGCGTTATGACATTACGTTTGAAATTCAGCAAAAAATTTACTTAAACAATTTCTCATTGAGACGGCTTATTTACATCTTATGGGATAGGTAATGCAACCGAACCTAACGTATTCACAAATCAGGTATAAGGATAGTAGTATAACTAGGGCTGTTCCGGGGCCGTGTAGCGGGCTCCGGGCCCAGACCAGCCCGGAGTAGCGCCCGGGCCCGGGAATTTTTAAATTGAGCCCGGCCCGGGAATTTTTAAATTGAACCGGGCTCGGCCTTGCACGGAGGGTCCCAGAAGCCCGGTCAAACCTCCGGGTCATCGTGACCGTTTTACAGTTAGTGTTTTATTGCCTGTCTATCGCACTTTTACATGTAGAATGTAAGATAAAAAAGTACCCATTTCCATTTGTTCACATTCATATGAAGACTTGGGGGAGTGATGAGACAATGGCTTAGAGAAAAATGCTTCTTTTATGATTTCTTTTTACTTAAATTTGTTTTGATTTGTTTTTGAATGAAGACTGAACAGGGTTGTTCACCGGCCCAGAAAAGTGCTACAAACCGGCATCCCGCACTAAACACAAAACTAAACGGATGTTCCTTTCAAAATGCACTCACATTAGGTGCGATCAGGGACAATTTGTGCTGTCGAGTTTGCATATAAGAAAAAGTGAGATGCATCCAAAACTATTCTTTCAGTTTCATGCAGTTTATTTGACGAGGATTTTCCATAATTGAGACATTGATTGTTTCTTCAATTGTTATATAATACTACTTATTGAGCAATCCCTTGATTGCTTTATCACAGATGATAAGAAGTTTTTTTTTAGCTAAGCGGTCTAAGTCGAATTCCAAAAAATAGAAGGAGTCATAAACGGGTAGATCAGCAGTAGTAATTTTGCATTCTGATGTAATAAATCATGTTTCAAAAGTGTGGAATACGATCGTGAGTTAAAGATAAAACATTTGTTGCAACTGTATAAGGTTTAAAACTTAACACTTTCACGTAAGTTTAGTTTTATGCAACATTAAAGACTATGTACCAAACAGCTGGGCTTAAACCAATAACCCTGTTTTCAAAGCTGATTGTAACAAAAGATTCCATAAAAGTAAACTTGTGAGTTCGTATCGGCATTGGGTCGGACTGTCCGGGCCTTCGGGCCTGGTCCGACACCGAGCCCGGCCCGGAGGAGTTAATGGGCCATCGCCTTGGCCCTGTCCTGAGAATCTCTGATCAGAACAGCCCTAAGTGAGAAGGAGAACGAGGTTGTCCTTACTATATTTAAATTAGGAAACAAAATAAAAGCCACTGAGATCAGAACTTCAGAGCTTGAAAGACTACTACTTAAATCATAGCAAGCGCAATTTAGCAAATATAACAAAAGTCTTACTGGCGTGAGACATAGTGTTCAAAATTGGCAGACTCACGCGGAATTACAGCACCTTGTATTTGCGTGTCCATGTACGGACTTGACCATGTTATGTGTCGATTTTCCACGGCGACGTCTTGGTAGGTCAGAGCTACTGGACGAGAACACATTCCAGATACTTCTAGAAATAAAAGGTTTCCTATATTACTTGGCTACAAATACATTATTATAGTTAAGCAAATGCTGTAACAGACATACATCTAAATCGTGCGACTTCTTACCCTTGTATTGTATTTCAAAAAAGGCAAACTGTCCAGTTTAGCATAGTAACCTAAAACAATCATGCACTTACTTTAGATTTTTAAATTAAATATATTTTTAATTTTAAAAATTAAAAAATTAACAACACAAAGCTTTATTGCATATCTTTGAAAACTAAGCAAGTCAAAGTTCGTTAATTTTCTATTTAGTCTACATTTCCATTTTCATTTCAAAGCTATAAACAAAGACCGACGTGACCTTTGTTGACACAGGACAGCCACAAAAGTGATCTGATATCGTCAATCCAGGCACCAACAGGATGGGAGAAAATTTCAATTCAACAGTTCAATTAAAAATAATTCACCATGGTATAAAGGTAAAGTTGATTTAGGGCACCCGAAAACGTTTTATTTGCTTGCAGTTAGGGTGCCTACATGTTACATTAGGATGTTCAAATGTTGCGTTATGGTGGCCAGTGTTTGCGTTAGGAGCGCCCGTAGAGTACCTGTAGGGGTGCATCCTTATCACGATAAAGTGTTATTCTGAATAAAGTGTTATTATGAACGTGCTATTATAAAAGAATTATCATGAAATCATGAAACAATGTGTTTAAAGATTTTAAATCAATGTCTTTGCGGCCGTATGGACACGCGCCCCACCCGGACAAGGCATAAGCCCCGCATTGCAACTAACCGATTAATGACATCCACAAATGATCTAAGCTATGGAAATTTGTGTTGGCAATTAAATTAACGCAACAGGTGCCCTTAATGCAAACAAACGAGATAAATTTTTGGAATTTAAAACAACTGCTGAAATCTGATTGGGCGGTCTTACAAAAGTAACTGCGTGTGCAGTGCACTTTGGAGGTTTTGGTTGGCATTTGAGAAAGTTGATTTCTTGATGATACAATTTAATCCGCTCGGAATTCATACTGAAGTACTAAAATCAATATGAAGTATAGAAGTCCTTACGCTAATGTTTCGCAAATCTTCTAAGCAGAAAGCGGTGCATACTTATCGATTACTGCTTCTGCATACTCCTCAGTTCCATCAGAAAATAGAATTATTATTCCTGTGGCTCTCCTCTGGAGTGCATGCACTGCAACCATCGACTTTCCACATAGTAACCTGTTTCGTTGTCCAGCTTCTCATGAATTCAGCATATGCAAATTCCAGTGCTTTTTCAAGCCTGGATTCTGGAGATTCAACAATTGCTGATAAGTTTTTGAATCAGCTGCTGTACCAAGTAACCTGTAGTACATATGAGTGTATAGTAAAACCATTGCCTATATCTTTATTATTGTACAATTATATAATGCCCTAAAAGTAGGTGCAAACTGAGGATTATAACACTAATCGCTAGCTTTTGATACCCCGGGCTGCATGGACAGCAATGTTGAAAAGCATGAAGTTTCAGCAAGCATGGAGCAGCAAGCATATCTTGCGTGGCTGCTATAGCCACGACGTATACACTATTCAGAATCTGTGCTGACGCTACGAAATATGTGTAAAACTCAGCGCTGTAACAACGTGTAGCAAGTGTTAATCATATAAACTTTGGCGAGGAAGCAAGTGAAGGCTTGGAAAAACAGCAATCAGTTATTTTTTTCATTGAATGAATGTTATCCGTGCACTGTTAAGAAAACACAGCGCGCCTTTGGAAAACAGTGATATCATAAATTAAATTTGTTTCTTTTCTCAGCGTTTAGATAAACCTGAAAATCTAAAGCTTCTGGATAAACCCGATCCAACCTAATCTAATCACAGTTTGAAAATTCGGCCTTTTCCATTTGGGCAATCTTTGCTAATTTCTGGCAGTTGAGAAGCAGCTGTGATTATGCTTGAGTTCGAAAGATACTGCTCCCAATTTTGCAGGTTTGTTTTTGAATATACTGTGAGATGCAGCTAAATTTCATTATTTAGGTGATGAAAACTTGTCATTTCTGCAGAAATCAAATAATCCATCGTATAACGAGCTTCACAAGCTGTGAAATTAAATTAAAACATGTCGATTTGAAGATATCAGAAGCATGGAGCTACTATCCTTTAATTACTTTTATTGATACTTTAATGATAGCTGGATATTGATACCATTCCTGGCTGATTCCTTCGCGTACCGGTGAACAGCTCTTTCGTAAGACTTTCGAATTATCTTTTTCGGAGGGTATTCTTCATTGGGCAGTGGCCACCAGGATGCACTGATGGTGAGCAGATTGTGAGCGTTTTATCTCTCGGGCCTAATTTCCTGTACGTGGGGCGAGTTTTGTCTCAACGGATAGTTTGGGAACAACGGCTGGTGATTTTCTGAACAGATTCCACAGTACTCCATTACGTACTTTGGAGCCTTCAAGAAAAGTGGAATATCATGTTCCGTGATTGGTCTGATAAGTGGCATATAAATATGGTGCTTCCGGCTCTATGTGACCGGTGCAGCTGATTGCCGTAGGCACATCAACAATTTTGCATGTAGCGGGCTTCACTGATTAAATGGTTACTCCAGGATAGTTTGTTTGTGAAGGTGACACCTAGTAGCTGATAAACTCCGATTCTGCTAGATTCTGCTGACAAAGTGAAAGAGGCCGATTGGTGTGAGACCATCATCGAGTTGGGTTTATGGGACAACAAAGATAGTTGTCACTTATGTGTCCAGTTTCAAGAAGCTTCTCAGATCAGCTTCAAGCCGAGCGAGAAGGTCGTTGATATAGAGAAAGAACAACAGCGGCCCCAGGATCGAACCTTGCGGCACGTCTGCCGCAGCTGATATCGATGACGTGTCAGCTCATTCGACGACTACCGCAATTAATCTCCCCGACAGATAGTCCGATAGCCACCGGTGAAGGTTGTCGACAATTCCGTTTCTCGTGAGTTTGTAGAGGAGTCCTTTGTGCCAGACTGTCAAAGGCCGCTACCAGATCCAATCCAATGACGCGCACCTCACTTCCATTGTCCAGTGCAGTTCCACACAGTTGTGATGATAGGAGGAGGCAGGGGTGAAACGCCTTACCGAAGCCAAAACTGCTGATCCTACAGTAGGTGATGTTCCTTTTCAAGAATTTGTACATTGCGTTCCATTCCCTTCGAAATGGCAGAAAGTAGTGCCACATGGCGGTAATTTGTCGTTGGGGGGGGGGGGGGGGGTAGTGCTGTTTCAAATTCTTAAAAATAGGAACAACATGTGCCGATTTCCACTCGCCATCCATCGAGGAAGTAAACAATGGAGCAGCAAGTATCGACAATGGAGCAGCAAGCTCAGCGGCACAGGTGCGCAATAGGACAGGTAGGATAGCATCACCACCCTTAGCTTTGACGTCTACCTTCTTTAGACACCGATACACTGTTCCGGGAGAAAATCAGACTGTTCCGAGTCATGATATTTTGTTTAACAAAAAATACACTGGTAATGTTTTAGTTGTTCCAACTGCTGTTTTCACTAGTGGTTCCATAGTGGAAAAGTATGACTGAATCCAGATTTCAGCATACATTTCTCCATAACGAAAAGTAATCTCATATTAATTAAAAAGGCACCCAGCTATTTGATAACGATATCGCGTGATACAGTCAATCTCTTGCCAAAATGTTTACCTCCGTTTGCAATAAATCTGAAACATTGCACTTCGTCGAAAATCTATTAAAACTTTTTTCGGAAAACCCAAACGTAGTTTCATTGTATTCAATAAAAACGAAAATTCCTAGCTACATTTTATTTTGATATGTTGATGGCTACTGAACTCCAAGTAATGAATGAGTAATATATTCTTCAAGTTAATGTTTCCGAATGGGCTCGTTATTTTAAGTGCACATTGTGATAGCCTTACTGTCATGTGTTTCACGCGAATACTTTTCTGTCTGGAATCAAAGTCTGATATCTAATTTGCATAGTCCGGTACTATAAAAGCGCATGTTGAAGTTTCAGTGGTCAGTTGTTATTCTTGAATCTTCAACGCCTCCGTTTTGCTTCCTGACATCACACTCACCTATTGTGTTGTCTAGAATAATTTTAAATCTTGTAAAATTTAAATGGATTTACATTCGTACCAGTTTATTGCGAGTTGTCGCTTGTAGAAATCCAGGTGCACACGAAACAACGTGCCCAACATCGTTGCTGTACTGAAATCGATTAAAGCATAGAGCTAGAATTAATGGAATGGAGTTAGTATTCAAGGGAATTTTAGCTTTTTTATGCTCAAATTCGTATTAGTTACGATAACGGCTAGAAATGCATTGAACGAATGTCTGAGAAATACTGTGGTAACAAAATAAATTATTTCTATTCTAGTTAAAAATTGAACTAATGCATGTTAATATACCCAACAAAATTCAACTTGGATCAAAATGTTGTTCCTAAAGAAATTAAATTCAAACGATCGCGATGTCGGACGGATATAGAAGCTGTTATCACAAGAGAAGCACACTTACCCATATTGCATTGACATAATCGCTTGCTGTTAGAGCTGACATTATCAATAATACTTCTGATTTCATCATTCTCAATGTTTGTCCATGTACACTCCCACTGCCAAAGCATATACAACTGAGAAATGGAATGCTATAAGTATACTTTATAGCAATACCTAGCGTGCATTCACTGATTTATACGCACGCCGTGTGGGAAGCCCGGAGTGTGGGGCACGAAGTGCGCGAAGCGCACGAGTGCCACGCACGAGGGCTTCCCCAGTGTGACGTGCGCAGTAGAAATTAAGTGAACAGCGCTAAGGTGTGTTGTGAAGTACTTATACAACGATTAAACCTATCCTTAATTGATGAAACCTCACTCGTTATAAGTGTTGCAAGTGACAGATATGTCTAGACAAATTTTAATCTAAAGTGGCAGCAATCTCATTGCTTGCCATGGCTGGGAGGTCCATTTTTTGGTGTGCAAGCAGAGCTGTCTAGGTTGGAGCTCTGCTGCACACACTGCTGAAGCATGCAGGAACCGTATGCTTCGGCAATTTAGACTAAATCAGGCCTCCTTGCGTGCAGCGTGCGTATAACTTAGTTATACGCACGCTGCACTGTGTATTATCTGATTTATATGCACCGTCTTTACACAGTAAAAGTGCAGAAGAGTTGTATAAGGTCTATTCTGAGTTCTCCTAGATCTGGATTATCGAACACTGTTGATTGGCACTTTGTAAATGCATGTGTTAATTGCACCTAAATTTACCAGGTAGTGTTAACGTCTCATGTATATGATACAGTACCCTTGAATTTTAAATGCTTATACGTACGGTAAAGGCTATATACGTAATGCCTTTGTTTCAGACATTTTGAAACATTTTAACTTCAAAATTTTAGAATCTGCTTGAAAATGATTTTATTTGCATAATACTGATATTATAATACTAATATTCATTTTTAAAACAATTTCTGCATAAACTGAATAACCAACTCCTCCTTGCGACTCTTTTCCAGTGACATGTATTTGTCTTAATGTGTATTTTTATTTACTACTATAGCATTTGACTAAATTGTTAAGTGACTAATCCAGATGTAGGAGAACCTATGAACAATTTTTCTAAGCAACAGTACAGCAAATGCTAGTGGCTAAAAGCTGCACAACATCCCTTACGGGCAATGCCAATTCTGGGCTTGTACGCGGTATAGGCCAGAATCCGCAAACCGTAGCGCTCGTGTATTTTCTAATGAATTTTTAATTTTGTAATTTCTGAAAATTCAACGGTATGATGGCGAGTTTTTGAGGTTACATCTTTAAGCTCAGTGAGTAATTTCACCTTTGTAGTGGTCCGTAAACATGGGAACTTAAAAAAGTTTCGCCCTGGTCTATTGTTGTTTAAAAAGTGGAAATGTAAAAGGACTGTAGTTGGTAAATGTTTAAAAAGATTTTTGTTTGGCATCTGTTGCATCAAACACATATATACCTGAGTAATTATATTATTGGCACACATTTTTCCGATTTTTGAGTGTTATATAGTTAAACTAATTAAAGCATTAAAAAATTAATGAAATATGTCGGAATTGGTATCGGAGAAGAAAGGTACAAATCTTAATCATATCTAGTTTTGAAAACTCTGAGAAAATTCTGATCTCTGAAAACAGTATTGCAAATGAGCATCAGGGAGATGTTGAGATTTTTGCAATTACGAATTAAGTCCGTAATGATAATGATTTATTTGATAACTTATACATTCAATTCAAGATCTAATCCTAATGCACTTTTGTGCAAATTGCATCCAAATTTTGAATTTGTCATGTCGTCAGTATCTATAAACAAACAACGTGTATGGTCGTGCAGCATTATTCAATGGCAATAGTGAAGCCTTTGTAAACACAGCCACGCGCCGTTATTTTGAGGGGAAAGAAAATGAATTAAGAAAATGAGAAATTTTCTTTAAAGAAAAAAAGAAAATTCTCCTTGAATTTCATAATTTTGATTTTTTGATTTCTTGCTGTGCTATTTCATAAACTATTAAGGCAACAACTGATGTTATCACTTTTTGCCTTGTGTACACTTTTTGACCTTTAGTCTTTATTGTTTACGTCATTAAAAGCCAGTTTAAACTGCCAAACGTGGACCAAAACTTTGACCTAAAACGCTTGCATCAAACTTCGAGTTTGGTGCTCTGCTTTGTAAACTTTTCTATTCACACTACTGGGCCTAGATCAGCTAAAGATTGGCCAAACTCACTGCTAACGACCTAAAAACAGCTAAATCAAATTGAATATAATTTTGAATTGGCACGCAAACTGAAATTTGATGAGCTTGCGAGAAAAAAGCAGCAGCAAAGGTTGGAAACTTTTAGGATTTTTCGGAGGTTATTGAACTTTTTCTGTCCTGACCGATTCACCCAGTTTTTGATCTGGCACACTATATGATAACTCTAGAAGTAGCTATATATACGTTAGCAAGATCTGAAGGGAAGTAGAGTAAGCAAGAGAAGGTTTTGCTAGAAAAAGTTTTTTACAGAATTCAGATAGCCACATTAATAGTGCTGGAAATGAGTCTTAAAATTGTTAATAAATAAATATTATAAGTAAAGCAAATGAACTGAAAACAATCTTAAACAATTAACAATTTTAACGAACACACAAAGTGCAACTGCAAGTGCGCAGTCTAATTAAAAACGTGAATGCACTAATTTCTTAGATTAAAATTATTAAATTCGTCACTTTTAAAATCAATTCTAAAGCTATTACATGTTTTAATCAAAACATTTTTAGTTGAATAAACATTCATTTCCCATGAACTTTATTGTTGCGTTCTAAATCTTAGCGCTCATTCTAAGCAGCTAGCTAATAAGAATCTATGTTGAATCTGGTTAGAATCTATGTTGAACCAAGTTAGTGGATAATTTAGTCAGAGAATATAAAGCTATCCACCAACGAGCATTTTGAGAACGTTAAAACCGGCTGACATTCTCAGAATGTTCGCTGATGGCTAGCCTACATTCATACGAAAGTGAGGTGAATGTGAGTTTATCGCTAACGAACATTCTGAGAAAGTCGTTAAATAATGAACTATGCATTCAAGCTTGATTTCCGAAGAATCTAGTTACTCAAGGTAAACGAATTATTTGTAACGACGCATTCTCTAGGGAATCTTGATCCTGCTAGACCTGTTGAATGTAGAGCAGTATAAATGTTAACATGATTCTGCACTTAGTAACGCTCCATTGATGTGAAATTTTACGAGTTCACAAAAATCTGATATGGATACAGGTAGACAACAACTTAACAAATAACATTGAAGTGACCTTGAACCTTAGAAGCGGAACCCTCAGAACCCGAAGAAATTTTGGAAACACTGGAAACATTTAAAGTTTTTACTCTTGGAAAAGTGAATTTTCTGCCGAACTAATGTTGCGTCTAGCTTGCGTCCCGTTAAAATTTCGTTGCGTCCGGATGAGAACTTGAGTCCAGACGCACATCTGGACGCAAAAAAGCCCTGTTTGGAACTAATAAGATCGCATTATTTTACGAAATTCCTAGGATTTCAGAACAAATGATACAAATGCAATAGACAAATGTTTAGCTTCCAACTGCACTCAAGTAATCGGAAGAGTCACTGGATTAGCATAGATGCGGTAAAGCCAGGGTTCATACACTTTCTACTCACTTGAACTTACTAGTCTAACAAGAATATAACGTCGCGTCTGCATGACAGGGCTGCATTATACCTAAACAAAGCATCAAAATGAGTTTCAAAACGAGCCATTAGTCATTATGCTTAACGCTTTGATTGCTATTTGTGGCTTAGGAAGTTTAAGCTTCGAGGCCATCAGACTATTCTACATGATGCCATTTAACACTTCTGATATTTTTAACACCATTAAAATGAAATGAGAATGACGCATAGTGGCTGAAGAAGTTTCTGTGTTGAATTAATCAGGATAAAAGGCAAGGGATAATGTAAACCGTCCCGGGATAGGTATTGCTCTTTTGTGATACCTAACAGCGTTGTCTCACGTCTTCCCTGGATAATTCCCTTGGCTAAATAATTGTAATGTCATATTAAACTCCACAGCGACTACAGGTTTTTAGGAGGTAAGGCATTTGTCTTGAACCATCGCATCAACGTTAGGTAAATGTAAGAAATGAAATTGTCACTTTAGCACCTGAGACCCGAAAAATTTCATTTCAAAAAATTCAGAGACCCAAATATCGTCCCGATTATTTCAAACCGTCGAGACTTTTTTCTATTAACTATTAGAAAATATTTACAAATCTGCCCGAGGCTTTGATAACTCCTATTTCGAGATATACTGAGAGGATTTTTGTGAGTTTTTACGAGGACAATCATATTTGAATATCAAACTTAAGCTTGGCCGATTGTGCCTGAGTTGTTCAATCAGAGAACGTCGTTGCACTTTTGAAGCCGAAGGTTGTGGGTTCAATCCCACCTAGAGCCAAAATTCTGTAGTGAGTGACACTTTATGCTTCGAATTGTTCATCCATTTAATTTAATCTAGGGTAGCCAGAAATAGCAAATAAGCCCGAAATGTACTGTTCAAGAATGCCAGGGCCTTGATCCGGCATCGAACAAATCTACGGCCCCGTGTATGTCCAGAACCCAGGGAACAGCTAGAAAGATAATAAATACAGCTACAAATGTCGGATGTGATTGCAAACCTATAAACATCAATAAACTGAACTGATCCTAAAGCTGATGCAGTGCCTTTTCTGAGTATCCATACTAATATCCAAATTACGTTATCGTTTTTGCTAGTGTAATAAAACAGCTTATCCCGGCAAGGCACTGGGCCTGTCATTAAAACTTCGAACTCACCCGGATATATTCTTGTAAGTCCACTTTGAACACCGACATATTGCTCCCCTCCCTCAGTATAGAACGATCGAATTTTTTGTTTTGCTGAAAGACAGAGTTTAAATCTCTTGTCCATTCAATGTCCAACATCGTACGGTTGCTGGTGTAGCATAAATTCGGATCTAAAATTATTAGAATACGTTATATTAATCACTCAAACAAAAAGCAATGTACAATAAAACTGAATATAATAGAACGATAGCCTATGAAGTTGTGTACTGTCAGACAAAACTCTGCGAGGTTTCTCAAATTTCTAACTCCCAACTTTACTGTCCTACTGCTCATCACTCTTTTACCTATGCCCTTTCAAAACTCAAGATCACTCTCCTACCTACGGTTGTTGGTCAAAACTCAGAGTCACTCATTTACCTACAAATAAATCCTTCAAAACTAGGAATCCGCCTTTGGGTATGTGTCTTTGGTAGTGGGGCTTCAAAAAAATGGCTCACTACAGTTTGGGTTTGAATTCAAATTTAAGCTTGGTTC
>JASAND010013862.1:0-35711 GCA_030248195.1 Trissonchulus latispiculum
TTCCAATTATATCAAACTCGACACGGACTTTCTTTGCGCACAAAATTTGCGCAGATCTGCGCAGGACCTGCTAGCCGTTGCCTTCCCGAAGGCTGTCATTGGGGCGTTTTGACTCATATTATAGGCCGCTACCGCGACCCCTATGATAGTCAAAACTATTTTGGCATATGCTTCCAGCAAAAATTTCGGCTGGGTTTTTTCCGCATTGGGTTTTTTCCCATCGGTTTGGTCGAAAATTTCTCACCAACCGTAACTGCTAGAGACGTTTTATGGCTCAATTTTGAAGCTTCGCAAGGCCTCACAGCTTATTTGCCAATTGATTCGGTCGCTTAATAAAGAAGTTACAGCCAAAATTCGAAAAATTGGGGGTTTTTCCCGCCGCGCTATAGTTTTCCTGGCACTTTGCTGGCATTTTTTTAGGGTTTTGAAAGTGGGGGGGCTTCGCCCCCCCTAGGGAGGGGAAAGTGGGGGGGGCGAGCCAAAGGTAAAACATACCGAAATTTTTAGCGAAAAATTAGCATTTTTAATGTAAAAACGCAAAAAATCGCTGTTTTTAAACTGAAAATGAGCTTATATAGTCAGGGGGGGGGAAACATAAAGAGGGAAGCAAGCCTCCAACTTTTTCTTCGTTTGGATTTGGAGCGGTTTCAGTATACCGTTACGTACCGTGGGCAAATACCTATCCAATCGTATATTCAAACTTCTCTTACACCTCTCTCAGCCTTGGCAGTAACAGGATTTGTTCATGTTTTTTACCCGCGAATCGGGGAAAAAACATAGTGCGGGGAAAAAACATAGCACTGGATTTCTAGCAAGCAACCATTTAGAGTGTTTTAAAAGCGTTGTTTCAGCTGTTTTTAGCGTGCAAAACTACCTAGGTACCATTCTAGCGTCACAACAAGCTTAAAACCCGATTTTTTGATCAAAACGCCAAATCCGCCGTACCTAACCTGTTTGGGCATGAAACCTGCTGGGAACTGGCCATAATATGCAGAATATCGCTAGAAATAAGTTAGTTGTGTTAAAAATTGCAATATCCCATCATTTTATCATTTCATCATTTTATCATCAATATCCCATCATCATCCCAAGTTTTTTCAAAATTTTCATTTTTACCATAGAAACTTATGAAACCTGGCATGTTGATGCTGCAAATCAAATTTTCGAGCTAGAAGCTTCAAAAATGCTCAAAGTTGGCATATTTTGAGTTTTTTAGCGGTTTTTAAAGCATTCTCTTTCCTATAGAAGCATTTGTTACGCCTTCCTGAAGCATACGCAAAAATTTGAAAATTTGTACCATGTTTTCCCGCTCTCAGTGGAACCCTATGTGGGGAAAAAACATGGTCAAATTTTTACTGGGTGCAAGTAGGGAAAATCACTATTGCCATGTGATAGAGCAAGTCGAATTATGCCCGCATGCAAATTTATAGTAGCCAAAGTTGGACGGTTGGTCAGATATATACTTTCAAACTTTCGAAAATCCTTACATTTTGGCCAATTTTGGAGGTCAACTTTGGTCAAGTACTGTACTTACAGAATCAAACTTAGAAACCAATCTGGTACTGTAGGGTATACTTCTAGACTTGCTCTTCTTCAATGGCTATATACTAGGCAGCTGCGACTGCTGTGGTTGGGGAGTAGGCGACCATGTTTTTCCCCGTCTTTTCCGTCATGTTCCCCCCCCCCCTGACTATAAGTCCATAAATTAGCTGAAAATTGAGAAAATATTTGAAAATTTGACCTCAAAAACCTAATTTTTAGACACTTTTGGGCGACCCCCAAAAAAGTGGGTGGGGGCTTGCCGAAAAGTGGGGGGGGGGCTCCGAAAAGTGGAGGGGGGAACCGAGAAGTGGGGCCCCCCCACCCCCCCCCCACTAAAAAAATGCCAGCTTTGGGTCTGGGAGCGGGGGATAAATCTTGGCCGACCTCCGAAATGTGAAGGGGGTATATACCCCCCCAATCCCCACCCCAGAATTCGGACCTCAAAAATTTCGAAAAATGGCCAAAAAATGCAAAATCTTCTGTAATTTAGCCCTTTTTATTAAAATAAGGCTTGTTCTTAAATTTTAGAAACATTTTTCAAAAAAATGACCATTTTTCGACCAAATTTGCTAACTTTTTAGTCCAAAAATCGTTGGAGGGGTTCTGGGGGGGGGGGTAGCCAAAAGTTGGGGGAGGGTAAGTCAAAAAGTCTGGGAGGGCGGGGTAGGTACATTTGGTCGAAAATTTTGGGGGGGGGGGGGGGTAGACCCCCCCCCCTCCCCCAAAGAAAAATATATATGGTTGGGGGGCACCCCCCAACATTTTTGGGGGACCCCCTCTGGCTGCAGTGGCGGATCCAGGGGGGGGGGGCCCGGGGCCCCCCCCTTTGCGATTTGGGCCCCCTCCTTTGACATTCCGGGCCCCCCCCTAGAAAATTTTTTCAGCTGTTTATAATGCATATTTCGAGTGAAAATTAAGCATAATTTTAATAAATTCCACAAATTTTTAAAAAATTTCGCCTGCGGCGCACTTATACTTCCGTGCTGCTTTATTACGTACTTAATTCTGTGACAGAACTTCTGTCTCTTAAAGTGTCTTCTATTTTGTTTCCTTTCCTGTTTTGTAAGTATATATATATAATTAATTGTACTCAACACTTTCAGTTTATTTTATGACTATATACCGGCTTATATTTATACATATATATTTACAAATTTTATTTTGCTTTCATAATGTATATATATATATATATATATAAATGGGCAATGCAAGATTGATAATTGGCAGCTTCTGGAAGTGTTCTAGAATAAATCGTGGAAGTGAAAAATTCTGAAAAGAATCCAATACCGGTTTTGGTTTTCCACTGATCGATTATACAACTCAATAACTCATCTCATCTTAACTAATCTTTTTAAACATTTGAACTGCTGAATTTTCCACGATTTCAAAAAATTCTTCAACTTCTGGGGGGCTCCGCCCCCCCAGACCCTCCGTTTCGCACATTATCTTTGTTGCCATTGTAGCTTGTCCTCTTTATTGCCACCATTCCTTTATACTTATACTATGTTACTGCAAGTTTTTCACTTCGTAAGTTACTATAGTTATATAATCTCCATTTTATTTATTTAATCTTTTCAAAAGTTTGCATGACGGATTTTTTCCAATTTCAAAAAATTCTTCAACTTCTGGGGGGCTCTGCCCCCCAGACCCCCCGTGTGCTTCTTGTGTATATTAATTCTCCATGCTTTGCTTCACTCACGGGATTTATACAGCCGTTTTTCAATTGGCAAGTGAACTAACCTTTCCATACACAATATTTTCTTGAAATATGTTGTTCCTGGAAAAAGCAAATTTTTACCACCCCCCCCGGAAAAATTTGGTTACCCCCCCCCCAGAAAAATTTTTCAGCGGCCCCCCCCTTTCAAAATCCTGGATCCGCCACTGTCTGGCTGGAGACCCCCCCCAACCCTCCCCCAAAAAGTTTTCTATTTTTACGCCAAAAATCGTGTTTTCAGTCAATTCCGGTGCCAGTAAACATTCAATTATAAAGTAATTAGACATTGGTTTTAAACTAGAAAACTTGATTGCCTATATATAGTCAATCGGGAAAAACGCCATTTTTTCAAACTTTTGGACGTGTAGAACTCATTTTTTGGAATTATGGGAAAATTCTTGTAGTTTGAAGAATGGCAACCCCTACGGATTATTTTCATGTATTAATCACTTCTCTGGACTGTAGCAATAGAGAGTACTATGTGATTTATTTCCTGGGGAAAAAAAGCCAAAATCGGGAAAAAAAGCCACTCATCGGGAAAAAAAGCCACTTTGGTCGAAGCATATCCTGAAGGCGTAGACCAATTCTGAGTGTTCCAACGTGTTCAGCGTCGCTTATTTACCCTAGATTTCTTGTTTACCGAGGCAAATTGCCTTCGTAAAGCATTAAATAGAACTTTTTAGTTTGCAGCTTAAACTGGCTAGGTTTCATCAAATATAACGTAAACATACAAATTTTTTAAAAACTTGCTAAAACGAAGGCTAACCACAAAATAGTGTTTTCCAATGAATTCGTAATGCTCTTTTTGGCCAAATGTGCCAGTTTCAGGATGAAATGTGGAGTGTAGCGGTCAAAACGACTGACGTGACATATTAGTCCAAAAGTTGCGCATTTCAGGGACTGTCCACCTACAAACGGTATTGCTTTGTAAAACTTGAATTGCTGATTATTTTCAACATAGTTATCATGCCAGAAATCCAGAAAAACTGCTCACTATGGGTCTCGCAATCGACTGGTTTTTTTCCCGATGGGTCAAAATCATCGGGAAAAAAAGCCACACCTGCCCAGAGACAACGTGACATCTTGAACTGTTTGCAATAGTATGAGGACAAAGCCAGACATGTTTTCTCTTGATTGCAATAGAAATTATTCAGATAGCGCTATTGACACTAAAGTTATGAATTTTTGAAACATTACCGTTTTCCCGCCTTTTCAGGAACAAAATTTTCCAAAAAATGTCGACCCCGCTGCTGACTATAGAGGAGAGACAGAAAGCTAAAAATCGGCGTGTGGGCTTATATTGAGGTCGCCATTCTACACGCCAAATACTACGGCAATAGCTTCACCCATTAGGCCACGGCGGTCGTGGCTTTTTTCCCGAAATTTTGACGTGGCTTTTTTCCCGATTGACTATACATGTTTCAGAGTCCAACATAAGTCCAACAAGTCATTAAACACAAAAAAACGCGTATTTCTCGCAATGATAATAAACACTAAGCCAAAAATTTGGACAGTTTTGAAAAATTTTGCAACATTATATACCATAAAAAATGCCTAATTTTGGGCCAATTCTGGGCCTTTTCTTCCGATTTCTTCCTGTACATAATTATTCCCATTTTTTTGTGCAACTTTTCCGATTTTTTACCAAATTTTTTCCGATTTTTTCTGGAGGTTTTTCCGATTTTTGTGCAAATTTTCCAGTATTCCGATTTTTAACGCATTTTTCTTACATTTTTTGGTTTTTTCCGAAATTACGATTTTTTTCAGACATCCGGAAAAAATTGGAAAAAATCTGTAGTTGACAATATTATTCCGGTTTTTCCGATTTTTATAGGAAAGTTTTCGTCTGAATCGCCCCCACTCCTAATAATTTTCATACCCGTAACATAAATTGTCGAAAAATTTTACTCACAAATTCCAAATTTAAAAAAACCACCAAGATTAGCGAAAAAATGCTAAAATCGCTTTGAATACATATGTCTCCTCTCCCTTTGAGGTGGAGGGCCAGATCGGTTGTCGTAATTTGTTAGCTGAAATTCATTAAAAGTTTTTGAAAACGAAGCACTAACTTGATGATCTTGAATATTTCAAAATCTTTTCACCTACGGCGCCCTTCATATGCCATATTCAACCCCCCCCCCCCGCAGGGGTCCCCGGCTCGGGTTATTTTCGCTGAAGGCGCGAAAATTGGCCAAGAATTGGGCATTTTTATGGTAATTCCCCCCTCCCACATTTTTTGGGCTTCCCTCCACTCCTCACTATATAGGTATCCAGAAAATGCCAAATTGCAAGGGTTTTAAGGTGGTGGTTTCCTTTTGTGTAAATTTGACCCTAGAGACCCCAATTCTTTATGAAAGTAGATGAAACTTTCCAAATATGCTATTTTGGTGCTCTTTAACATTCTCGGACCAGTCCCACATTTTTAGGTGAAAAGATGAGAAATTTTAGGTTTTTGGCATTATACTCTAAGTAGGTAGTCGGTACATCAGATTGGTTGTTATGGATGGAAAGAGGGTACAAAAGCGAACATTTTTGCTTTTACAACCTTTGAGCTATCTCTAGTGGTTAAGTCAGTATAAGCCAAAAACGATTTTTGGGGTCAAAAAACGGCTGTTTTCGAAAAAATCAGTTTTTTCAAAATTACTGCTAAATCATACGAACAATTTTCGGTTATTTATACTCAATCGATAAGCGGTCTAATTGCCCATTTTATCAGTGCCTATTAGCTGGGCTTCGTTGCTTTAAGCTAGAGATTTGGCCGAAAAACCATTTTGGCAAAAACTGCGATTATTTTGTTTTGAACAGCGATTTCTCAAAAACTACCCAATGGATTCGCCTGATTTTTGGCTCAATGAAAATTGGCACTATTGCGGAGGGACATTTTTCTTGGTTTGAGCTAAAACTTCGCCAGTTGCGAGAAAATTGAATACAAAGTTGCGAAATTTCGTGTCACCGCACATTTGCCGGATTTTCTGGAGTATTGAGGCTTGTTGAGCCAAATCCAAAAAAATGTCCCTCGGCGCATATGTCCTTCATATCATGACACAAGAAAAAATTTTGGTCGATTCTACAGTTTTGAGAAATCCATGTTCAAAAATTTTTTGTCTATATTTAGCCTGTCAGAAGTCAGTATGTCAGAAAATTTTTGCTAGTTTTGTGCTAATTTTGCTGATTTCGTACGCTCATCTGAATGTATAGATTATAAGCTTTAAAACGATGTATAAAGCTCTTTCCAACTCCCAAAATTGCGAAAGTTATAGTGTTTCAAAAAATAACACAACTGCACTGCACAAAAGGATACCACCACCTTAAAAGCCAGATATATATATATATATATATATATATATATATATATATATATATATATATATATATATATATATATATATATATATATATATATATATATATATATATATATATATATATATATATATATATATATATATATATATATATGAGTCGATTTCTGGTATGCTCGCAGATAGAACGGACAACTTGGAAAAATCGATTTTCTTGAAACTATGGCAGTTGATTAGCATTAGTAGGCACAGTAAAACCTGCAAATATCAGCTTGTTTTGATGAGCGGTTAATGAGTAAGGCCCGTCTAGATGATTTTACACATGGCAGCTAAATGGCCAATTCTACTTCTTGACTTTGTTCCACTGTGTTGAAAGATATAAATGTGGTAACGGTGTTACTTTTGGTCGTCAAATTGTTCACAGAAGTTTCACCATGGCTTTGCAAAATGCGTTCTTTTCAGCTATCATGTAGTTTCCGAAAACTGCAGTTTTTAGGTCACTGACCCCACCAGTCGAGGGGAGCGTGAAGTAAGTTTATTCGAGCTAGAGAGCTTATTACTGCTTAGCCAGACGCAATTTTTATATGTCATTTTTAGGATCATAATAAACCAGCTAGCCAAAATGAGCCCAATCCCAGACCCAAAGTTTTAAGATATGGCTCTTCAGAGTTCTAAAAATCGCCGATTTTGGGCCAAAACAGCGATTAAGCCAAGTTTGGGCCGCCTTAGCCGACTAATGGGAAAAGATAATGATGGTAAATTATCACCACATGAACTAAGTACCATAGACAGCGTTTTAGACCAATTTCAGCCAAATCTGAGAATTTTTTTCGATTTTTCAACACCCAAAATGTCCGAAAATCGAAAAACAGTACTCGATTTGGCTGAAATTGGTCTAAACAATTGCCCAGAAACTTGAAGCCATGTGAGACAATATTACTTCCATTATCTTTTCTCATTAGTCGGTTATGGCGGCCCAAACTTGGTTTAATCGTTGTTTTGGCCCAAAATCAGACGATTTTTCGAACTTTGAAGAGCCATATCTCAAAACTGGGCCTGGGATTTGGCACACTTGTGGCTAGCAGGTTTAGTGAGTATGATCCTAAAAATGACATATTAAAAAATTGCGTCTGGCTTAGCAGTAATAAGCTCTCTACCTCGAATAAACTTACTTCACGCTGCCCTCGACTGGTGGGGTCAGTGACCTAAAAACTGCAGATTTCCGAAACTACATGACAGCTGAAGAGAACGCCTTTTGCATAGCCATAGTAGAGCTCTATGAACAATTTGAGGACCAAAAGTAACACCGTACCACGTCTATGTCTTTCAATACAGTGGAACAAAGTCAAGAAGTAGAATTGGCCATTTAGCTGCCATGGCAAAATCACAAAAATGGGCCTTACTCATTAACCGCTCATCAAAACAAGCTGATATTAGCAGGTTTTACTGTGCCTACTAATCCTAATCAACTGGCATAGTAAGAAGAAAATCGATTATTCAAGGTTGTCCGCTAACAACGACTCCAGATTTGAAGAACTCAGAAATACACTTTATATATACAAGTAACAAAAATGCTCCGCACAAAAAGGGGATAATATGTGTGTTGGGCCCAGGCGCGTAGCCAGGGGGGGAATGGGGGGGAATCCCCCCCCTGAAATTGTGTTGCCCCCCAGGAATTTTTTCCTGCCATGCGTAAAACGCCGATTTTTCAAAAAGTTTTCGCGCGAAACAAGTCTTGTACCGTTATTACGTGTTCGCGCTTAAAAATGAGTACCAATTACTCTATTTGGTGTACTTTGACCGCATTCTGCATCATTTGGGTGCATGAACACGCACTGCGCCTTAAAAAATATTGTAATTTGAATGAAGAAGAAGAAGAAGAATAAGAATTTTAATACTCAAGCCCCGCGCACCTATATATTCCTGATGAGAACGATTTCTATTAAGTTCAAACAGAAAAACGCATATATATATATATATATATATATATATATATATATATATATATATATATATATATATATATATATATATATATATA
Organism: Trissonchulus latispiculum; assembly: GCA_030248195.1. Classification (NCBI taxonomy): domain Eukaryota; kingdom Metazoa; phylum Nematoda; class Enoplea; order Enoplida; family Ironidae; genus Trissonchulus; species Trissonchulus latispiculum. The sequence goes on from JASAND010013862.1 coordinate 8,600, forward strand.
TATATATATATATATTTATATATATATATATATATATATATATATATAAACGCATATATATATATACTTAGCCAAAAGTAAAATTACCAAAGTCCACGTTTATCGCAATTTAAAGGGAAGTCTTCTTGGGCTGGAGGCAAATTCGTCCACAATTTTCTCTGGGTCTAACTGTCCTGTTTCGTTGAAATATATGGACATGAAGGCGAGCCTAGTGAGGCGTTCCATGCCTTGGGTGCTGCGGAGCGCTGACAGCAGCCGATGTTGGGTGGAAAATGTCCGTTCTACAGAAGCTGCAGATACAGGACAGGTGACTAGGATTTGTAGGAGCTTGGCAATATTGGGAAACATATTTTTCTCACACTGCAGGAAGCAATCCAGCGCGGTGGCGGGAAAATCGTCAGGAGGGAATTCAGCCCAGCGGGACTTCCAGTTTTCCAGTTCAGCTTCCACTTCGGGAACAGGATCCTGCAGGGCGGGCAGGATGGTAAAGTATTCCTGGGTGACTTTCAGGTCAGCCATATTGGCTTTATCTGGAAACAGAACAAGGCATTGTTAATTATTAATACAATTTCCACTTAATTAGTTTAATTTCACATTCCACTTCTACAGAGATAGGCATTAAATTAAAAATTTGTTTCAAAGATACGCAAGATACGCATATTTTTACATTTTTTACCTTCAGTCCATATTTACCTAAATAAGCAGGCAGTAGAGTCTGCAAGGCAAAGATTTTCTCTTGAATCGGAGAAAATCTGGCTCAGTAATCTTCCGGATCTGTGTCAGGATACGCTCGGCTTGGGTGACTGCTCCAATAAATTCTGCTATTTCTAAAAAATTACAACATATTAACTGACTAAAAATTGTGATTAAGCTGAAATCAGAAGAGTAAACATTCAAGACATAAACGTAAATTTTTGAAAAGCCAGAATTTTTCAATTATGCGCACGTGCATGTAAATAAATTTTTGCTTACTGCGGACAGCGCATTTTTAGCCAAGTTCCCCTTTGATGAACTGTAATTCTGAATTCTGGCTAAATATGAACTGTACCGTAGTTTACCTTTGGTTTTTGCATATAAGTGGGAATAGCGATCAGATGGGCTTTCCAGGCGATCTTCGATTGTTCGGGTAACAATGCGAACATTTTTAGGGCTTTGGTCAGATCAGCATTCACTTCTTGAAGTGATGCAGCCAGATTTTCAGCAGACTAGCAACGTTTTCGGCAATCACTAAGGTAGCGATAAAGGAGAACGACAAGATAGAAGTGGATAGTTGTTCTGCCTGTACATCTGAGTCAAGCAGTTCACAGAGGGAAGCCGCGATGGCCGGGAAAAGCTCTACAAAGGAGAGGAGGGTATCATGGCGTTCAACCCATTTAGTCTGGCATAAAGTCACGACATGGGTTTTGCGGGTCTTCGGAAGCAGCTCAGTGATATGTCTTTCCAGGATCTGACTTCGTTTGGGACTAGAGTTGAAGTAGTTGACAACTTGACTCGAAATGGCAGACATCCTTTTCATTTCGGGAAGATTAGCTGCCTTCGACACGACAAGGTTCAAATTGTGGCAGGCACAGTGAAAATAGATCGCCGTGGGAAAGCTTTGTCTGATCAAAGCTTGAGTGCCTCGCATGACTCCTGCCATGTTTCCTGCCCCGTCATATCCCTGTGCTACCAGATAGCCGAGATTCAAGCCGACTTCCGTTCCAAAACGGACGATGGCATCGGCTATGTAGGCGCCTGTGGTTTCTTCTAATTCCAGAAATCCCAGAAAGTCTTCCTGTAAAAAGAAAAGCAAGTGTGCAAGTTTTCGTGAAGTTTTTTAATTTGTGGGTAAAATACAACGGTTGAACGATAGGTACGTATTACGGTACGTGCAAAATTCTAGTTCCGGTCGAGCTCACCTTGCTCAAGCCAGTTATGAATTCACTTACCCTTATTTGGCCGGATTCCACATCAACATAGCGAACGCAGAAACTCAGTCGCTCTTTACGGTACGCGCTGGTTTCATCACAAAGAACGGCAATGCCTTCTGCTGAATTGGCTTTTTCGACAAGTTTTCTGTCCATGACTCTGCCGATGCAATCAAATCAATCAAATCATTTTGAATCTCAGGACTGGTGTAGCTAGCATTTCTGGGATTGGCAAGTATAGTCTGGAAATAATTAGATGAAAGTAAATTAAACATATACAGACTTTGGCGGTTGCGTTTAGACAATTTTGCCTTTGCTGTAGCTTATGAATTTATAGAAGAGATAGAAAGAAAAGATCGGAAAGGTAGATCGGAACAGTTAGTAATTTACTGCAATTAACTACAGAGGAATGGTTTACAGCATCAGCTGTTTACTAACTTTCACATCAGAATCTCCGGTTTTCATGAGCAGCCTGATTAAACCACGGAAGACACCATCATTCTGATCCGGTTCCGATTGGGTTAGCGGCCCCGAATCTTTGTGGCCTCTCAAAGGAAGTTCATACCGCCCCAGGAAGATCAGAGCTTTAATGACAGCTTTGATCATGGAGCGGTTGCGAATTACAGCTTCTCTTTCAGAACGGTTCAGTTGAAGATGGACTGTTTCTCCGGCTTGCAGAGTTCTCAGGAATTCATGGGCAGAAGAAGCTGCGGACCTATGATATTCAGTCTTAAGGTGGGCATGCCACATTTCCTTGAAATCCTTGAAGCTCCGATTTGGTTCTTTCACAAAGGAATTCGGCGGTTGATGACGACCTTTTCCTACGTCTTCAGGGCAAAACAGAATACATGCCGTACAGAAGAAACCATGTTCAACGTGGGAGAATGCGACGTGTGGAATCTGAATCCAAGCAGACTGCGGATATCTGTTGCGGCCGGCCTGGTAAGTTGGCTTAAACGGGTAATTGGACGGGGGTTTCCAAGGGGTTTGGAGGATTTCTGCTCGGATTCTGTCGGACTCCGGGCGTTTAGATACATAAAGTCCAGATTGCTCAACGGTTCAGGTTTCAGGCTAGCTGGAAGGGGCCGGGGCTTGGTAAATGGGTCATCCGGTTTGGTAGCGGCAGCAGAAAGCTTGGTTCGAGTAGATCCAGTCGAGCCACGGTCTGAAGATGCCGTGGAAGGAGTTGGACTAGGCACAGGCATCGGCGGTGAATCGACCGAGACGTCAGCGTCTATTTGCGGCGCTGAGTCCTTCCTCTTCTTCGACTGAGGAGAATCTCTGGCCTCGGTTTCTTCAGGCCTTTGAGGCTTAAAGAAATCTTTGATTTTCTTCATAATACGTAACAAATAAATGCGTTTTCAGACCTAAATACTTGAAAATAGTGTATAGTTCACACAAATGCTAATTTGCTGATGAGAGTTGGGGTGGGATTGGGGCTGGAAATTGGATTAGTAAGGGTTGGATAAACCTAACAATTTGTTGAATCTATTTTTATGAACTTCTGAAGATTTAAAAATTTTAAGGGAACCACCCTGATGAGATTGCGTTGCATTTTCCACCCAAAAGTTTCGGAATGAAATTAAGAAAAAAGTTTCTTTGTCCCCCAGTACAGCCTTCCCCTGTTTAAACTATCGTAGTCTAAACATATATTCTATGGGTATTGCGAAATGCATAGGTGTTTCGTAATACCTTGGGAAGGCTGATCTATCTTCAGCTTTGCCATTTTAAGTTTCACCGTTCTTTCTACATTTACTTCTGCAGCATCAACCAAGCAGGTTTCATAATTGCATGCTTAATATGAAAGAAGAAAAGAAAGAACGAAAAAAGCAGGAAAGCGGGCGATTTTTAAAAAATTTTTCATTCCCCCCCCCCGAAATTTTTGGTACCAAATTTTACCACTTTTGAAAAATTTTATTTTTGACCCAAAATCGCCTAAGTCCACACCCCACCCCACCACAGCACTCTACAGCCACTTTGAGCAAGCAATTCTATGACAAACGTTGCTCAGCTCACTTAGGGCTTTCATTTGGTACCAAATTTGACCACTTTTGAAAAATTTCATTTTTGACCGAAAATCGCCTACGTCCCTACCCCACCCCACAACAGCACTCTACAGCCACTTTGAGCATGCAATTCTATGACAAAAGTTGCTCAGCTCACCTAGGGCTTTCATTTGGTACCAAATTTGACCACATTTGAAAAATTTTATGCCAACGAATTAAGTATTAGCTAATTAACACTACGAAATTAACGTTAACACAGGAAGTGTTAAGCGTGCGCAATTGTTCAAATTGCGCACTGTTCAATAAAACTTCAATTAATAATTTCCCATTATCTGTTTAATATCGTTTGGTGCTGTAAGCACAAAAATGTTCAGTTTTTTGAGCCCTACAAAATGATACCACTTTCACTCGGGTTTGCGTTCATCAAAAAATCCTCAAATTTATATATTAGTTTTGAACAAATTTAGAGCATGCCCGGGTGAAAGGGTGGTAGTACGCGCGACTTCCACTCGCCTGGCTGCCGGGGTTGCCAGGACCGGATCGACGTCGGGATTCGGGACGTCCCCTATGGGCTTTAGATAGGTAGGAATTTAGATGTAGTAGTAGTTCGGTAAGTCGGTAGGTCGGTAAGTAGGGACTGCGTAGAATGGCTGCTGAGACAGTGAGTGAGTGAGTTTTTGCATTTTTGTAGAAACCAGTTAAAACTAATTATATGCAAAAACTCACCCACAAAGTTGCATATTAATTTATTTTATGATCGAATAATTGATGCAGGCAGGAAAACTGTTTAGTCGTAGATTTCTAAGTCAAACAACCAGCAGTATTAACCCTTAGTTAGCATTTCCGACTTGACCCTCCCGACGGCAAAGTGGAACCAGCCCAGCAAGATGGGTGGGTCTGACGGTAAAAGTGACTGCGGGAATCGATTCTCTGTGCCAGAAAACCATTGTATGGAAGATTTGAGCTTTCAAAGTTAAATAGATAGCGAGAAATTTCGATTTATCATTTTTCGAATTTTCGCCATCTTTGACGGGCCACTGTGGTCGCTAGAGAAGTGATAGAGAAACGCAACCTGGACCGTTAGTTAGTTCAATATATGTAATTTCTGAATATAAAAAGAAATCAGCTCCTACTCGTAACGTTCAACCTGAGCGACGACCACAAAAATGATAACTTTTCGCTATGAGCCGACTTTGCGGCGCCACTGCGGCGCTGTGGCGCTGTGGCGCAGCTGCGGCGCAAATAAGTTGTGATTCTTAAATTCTTTAGAGGGTACTACTAGACCCCATAGCCCTTTAGGTTGGCCCACCGCTGCAGATCACGTGAAAGCGGCGAACATTATGTGCAATACAACCATCAAGTAGGAGAAACCGGAAAAAAAACATCGCCGCCATAACCGGTCCGGGGCGCAGCTTCTTAACGGTAAGTGATACAGGGCTGAAACTTCACAGACATACTAAACTCGATGTGCTCTACAATTAGCGCATGAAATCTGCGCAGGATCTGCGCAGGGTTTTGCGCAGCTTCTGCGCAGCTTATTTTACACTGTCTCCAGCCACTTTTCACACATATTATAGGGGTCGCTGCCGCACTTTATATGATATATATATATATATATATATATATATATATATATATATATATATATATATATATATATATATATATATACGTATATATAAACCTTGTATACGCATATATATACGTATTCTGATTTTGATTTGTGTTTAGGTTTTCATTGTACATTATCCGGAGGATCCGCTTTCGTATTTGTATCATGCAGGGTCATTTTCTAAAGCTGCATTATAGTGCCTGATGCTATTGCAGTTTTTCTAAATATTGCAGCTTTAGAAAGTCTCTTGCATGAACATACCATACCACATATTCATATCCTGGATTATCTATACCCTGAACATATAATGTCGTCTGATCTCTGCATTATTGGGTATGTATGGTGTTACGTATGTAGTTTACGCTATTTATTAGATTTTACTTTCTAGTTGGAATGGGAGGGGGTTTATTATGTTTTCAGGCACTCCCAGGATATATATGCATTGACATTATCTTTGCTTCCGTTCATTCTTTGTGCCTCAGAATCTCAAAATTAATGTTAAAACAATCTGTAATGTCTTCATAAACGGCTGAAAATGGTACTTATGTACAGAAATAACCGGCTCCGCTGTCTCTACAAGTTCGTTACCAAATACTGTTTCTTATCAAAATTCCGGAACAATGTACGTACATAATAATAACATATATATACGACATATTTTTATATAAAAGTACAATAATGAAATTTCACACAATAAATTAATAATATATAATTACAAACTACATACAACACCGTACATACCTAATGTAAAGCAGAAATCAGAAAGCAGATTCTGGGATTGTTCAGGATAACCCAGAATATGTGGTATACGTTCATGCAAAAGAGACTTTCCAAAGCTGCAATGTTTAGAAAAAACTGCAACAGCATCTGACAGTACAGTCACAATGCAGCTTTAGAAAATGACCCTGCATGATACAAATACGAAACCGGATGGATTTTCCGGATAATGTACAATTCAAACCTAAACATAAATCAAAATCAGAATATATAGTTTTTTCTAGGCCAAAGAAGTGGGTGGGGAGCCCCCCTTTACTTGTAGGGCAGGCAAGGCCAAAAGTGGCGAACCCGGAAATTTTGAAAATTTAGACCAAGAACACTAAAATTTGGCATTTTTTGGGCACCTTATAATGAGTGGAGGGAAGCCCAAAAAAGGGTTCGGGGGGCAGCCAAAAGTTGGATGTGATGGGATGGGGGTACCCCCCAACCCCCTCCCGAATTCGGACCTCAGAAATTTCGAAAAATTGCCAAAAAATGCAAAATTTTCTGTAATTTAGCCCTTTTTTCTTCAAAATAAGGTCTGTTTTCCACGTTTTAGGGGTTTTTGCACCGTTTTGAAGCGATTTTATGTCAAAATCTTAGAAAATGTTTTCGGCCAAATTTAGCTAACGTTTTGGTTCTAAAAATCCCTGGGGGGAGGTTCGGGGGGGTAGCCGAAAGTTGGGGAAGGGTATGTCAAAAATTCTGGGGCGGGGGGTAAAATTGGTCAAAAATTTTAGGGGGGGGGGGATACGGAACGGATACCCCCCCCCCCAAGGAAACTATGGTCACCCACCCTCCGTCGGAACCCCCCGCCAGATTTTTTGTCCAGCCACACCTATGTCGGGGGGGGGGGGTGTAGGTTGACAAAAAATTATGGGAGGGGATAAACCATAGGTGTAATTGGGGGGGTGTGACCCCCCCCCCAGCCATTTTTCCAAACCCCCCCCCAGAAATTTTTGGGGGGCCGACTACCCCCCCCCCCCCAACTGGGGGGGGGGGGGGTTGTTGCGCCGAAGCGCGAAAAATGGCCAAAATTTGGTCATTTGTAGGGTAAATTTTGCAAAATTTCTCTAAAAAGTCCAAATTTGTGGCTTAACGTGTTTATTATCGCGAGAAATACACGCTTATAACGGTTTTATGGACTTCTAAACTCAATACTGACCTTATTCTGGACTCGGAAACATGTTGGCAATCAAGTTTTCGAGTTTAAAAACACTGTCTAAAATGTCAAAATTACTTAATGCTTTCGTGTTTTTCGGCATTAGCAATGGCTGAAAATGCGATTTTTGGCATAAAAATTGAAAAATTTTTTGGGGGAGGTTGGGGGGGTCTAAAAAGGGCCCCCCAAAATTTCGGGGGAGGCCCCCCACCCCAAATCCCCGTTACACCTATGGGATAAACCCCCTAAATTGCCGTGTCCAGCAAAAATCTAATTTGGGTGGGGGGGACTTTTTTGCTAAAAATTTGGAAAAATAACTTTTTGCTAAAAATACGATATATATTTGCAACTGAAAATCAACAATATTTTAAACCAAGAGCCCCCTTTCGACCACCCCACTCCCGCCCCCCAGGTACACAGATTTCCACCCCGCGTCCCCCATAGGTGTGGCTTGGCAAAAAATTGGGGGGGGGGGGTTCCGACGGAGAGTGGGGGGGGGGCGGGGACCCCCTAAATTTGCGTGTTTGCCAGTTTTGGACTTTTGTCCACTTTTCAGCCAAAAATTTGGGGGAGGTAGCAAAATCTGAAAATCAGGGGGGTCGCAAAAAATTGTCGTTTGGGTCACGTCACACCTCCCCCTTAACACGGCTAAGGATTTCGGCGATACAGTGACGTTTCAGTTTGCATTTCGGGAAAATGTTTTGTCAAAATTCTAGGCTAGGGAGGGATAGGCTCCCTCCCCCCCCCCCACAAACCTGTGACTGAACCGTTTCCAAATTACTAGATTTACCATGCCTACCCATTCCTGTAGCCAAATAGTTCCGCTAAAACTGTTCAGCGACCCCCCCCCCCACCTTAGGACATAGTCAGGTTACACCGTAGTACTTGCTAGGAATCCGCACAATATTTCAAAACATTTGAACAATTTTAGTCTACAGTTTTCTTCGATTGTGCTCATACATTAACACGGGGTCCGATTCTGGGGGGGGTCTACCCCGACCTCGGCGAAGGGTCTACCCCTGAAAAAATCTATAATTTTATGGGGGTCTGCCCCGAAATTAGTAAAAATTGAGAATTTTTAACGTTTTTGACAAAAAATTAATGAAAAATGACAATTTTTAGCGATTTTTAAGAAATTTTTTGAAAAAAATCGCTAAAATTTGCTAAAAAATTACCTATTTTTTGTAAAAATCGCTGAGGGGTCTACCCTTTTTTCCTTTCTGGACGAGAGGGTCTGCCCTTTTTTCCTTTTTGCTGAGGGGGTCTACCCGTTTTTTGTCGGTCTGGGGGGGTCTGCACCCCCCCCCCCATTCCCCCCCCCACGTTATCCTATGATTGTGCTGAGCCTATGCTAGAAGGCGCTTTTCTTGGCTATTGTAGACAACGTTACTGGTCAATAGAAAAGGTCGTTTAGCTAATTGTTTTCTAGTTGTCAATTTGTCGTGAAATTAAAAATTCGTGCGTATGTTTTCTGTAAGTAAGCTACGCTGAATTTCTTTATTACTACGTAAGACTACGCATATACTACTCTTAATTTTTGCAGTCACCTGTCAGCTACGCAGAAGTTTTTCCGCTAAGTTGACCTGGCTTCGGATCCTACTATGGGCTTCGTGAGCCCCTTCTTCCTTTTGTTTTTCTTCAATATGAATTCCATTCGGAATTCCTTACTTCATTTATTTAAAATTAAGAATGTTTTTGTAGTTTAATTTATATTTCTAATTTTGATGTTTTACTATTTATTAGTTTTAATTCTTATTTTATATCTATCTTTAATCTTATAGTTACATATTTTATATTTTTATAGATTTTTTTATTTTTCATTTTTAGCGAATCTTTAAGAGCAGCAAAACGCAGCAGATGGGACGAAACCCCCACCGTAGCTATGCTGGAGAAACGTATCACACGGTTGGAGGAACTGGCAACGACACACAGGCAACAATTGGAGGATCTTGATGTCCGGGTGGAAAACGAGGCAAACCACAGTCGGCAAAATAATTTGGTACTGGAAAACTTCAGTGCGGGTAGCGGTCTCAAAGGGGAAGCTCCTACCATGGTGATCATCAACTGGCTCAATTCCAAGGTCCTAAAACAGCCAAACGGTATAGGGGCCACTGACATAATTGCTTGCCATCAAATTGGCAAACCATCGTCCAACTCCTATATAATTGCCTTCAAAGACCAGCAAAACAGAAATCGGCTTCTTAATAACGCTAAGAATCTGAAACAGCATAATAAGGATCTCAAAGAAAAACATGGATTAAAGCCCGTGATTGTCAAATCGCATTTGTCCAGAAAAATGGAAGATCAAAGAAAATTTCTTGATTTCCTAATAAGGAAAGGATGCAAACTGAATCTCTTCAATAGAACCGATTGCAAAATCCTGGTAATACAGGTTAATAAATTTAAACACTTCAGGCACTTCTGTATCCATTCACAAACCTCTACACCCTGCATTTTGTAGATATTTTATTTTCGTTTACGTTTTAGTATTCTTCTTAATCTTTCTTCTTTGCTTAATATTATTTTTTAAAATGTGCATTCTTTAAATGCCTTTCACATTTGGAAAAATCCCTTAAGTCTTATTCTTATTTTATTGATCGATCAGAATGTGATGATTTTAACTTTTGATTAACTATAATTTAATTTTAATGTTGTTAAGGCAGGCAACAATGGTAACAGACCGGCTCTACTGATCAATGGCCATAAGTATGACGCGTTCAATATCCCAGACACTCTGAAAGAGCACGTACGACCATTCCAAATCATATACAGCAGATGGGGCACCCCCCCGCAATCGTCAACCGCCCACTCAGAACACGGACGCGACCCCAAATGATAATCCGGATCAGGATGTTGAGATGATCGATCAGAACCGGCCTGGTGACCAAGCCGGCACTAGTAGCCAGAATCAGACCTCTCAGAATGAACAGAACTAACTTTTCACTCTCCACTAATCTTATAATAGTTTTCTCCTTCTGTTCTAACCTTTATTTGAAAAGCTTTAACCTGTAATCTAATTGGGTAACTTTTTACATGTCCTTTACAGTAAACGTTTAACCTTTTTGTTTTTTCAACGAGTGGACAATTTTTTATTTGTTATTTTTACAAACGAGTATACATTATCATCATCTAAACATTGCAATGTGTAATGTTACGGGTGAATTAAAAACTCAAAAAAAGTTAAGAAAACTCATAAAACCATGAATCGCGATCTGAGTTATAATTGTTGTTGTTTATTGTCTTTAATCGGTGGCTCAGAATCCTGAATGCAGTGTGTGAACGTCCAAGCAAGTGTTGTACTTATTGTTGATCATGTAAGTACCAGAGTTGCTAGCCGGTCCGAATCGCCCGAAAATTTGCTAATAGGGACATAGGTTCTAGCGTGGTTAGGGAACAAGGTTAGAAATAGTGTTACGACTCGAATAAATAGCGCAAGAATAGAATAGGAACTCAGTAGAATATGGGTTTAGGAAATAAGGTTAGAAAGGACGTTATAGCCCGCACAAATAACGCAAGAATAGGATAAGGAACTCAGTGGAATATGAGCTAATAAGGATTGATCAGAGCATTAACTAATAACGGAGGGGTCGTTACCCCTCCAGGGTCAGTAATAGGCCCTTAATCATGGTTTCTGATCGTGCTGTTACGTTCATTCATTTTCCTATTCATTCTTGGGCTTCTGTTAGCCCTCACCCAGCAAAGACTTGCCTTGCAGAAGAAGACTTAGTACACACCTTAGGTGTGAAAATGGGTTTGGAGGGGGCATAGCCCTCTCCCAAATTAATAAAATAAAATGAAACTAAGTGGACCTAGGTAGTTTTGTACGTAGAGTATTAATATATAGTTTTTATTTCCTAAAAAATTACGTAGCTCCTTGTATGCACTAATTTTACGCAACAATTGCCCTCCTGTTTCTCCAGGTAGAAACTTTCAGTTCTAGTGAGGGAGAGCAATTGTTGTCGGGATTGACGAGCGGCCTCCCTTGTTCTCGACCAAAGAGTCACGCCCAAAAGGAAAAGAAAGGGGCTTGGAAACAAGGGAGTGCCTGAAAATAGTAAAAATAAAATTTACAAAATATCACAGCCAAAGTGGCAGTTAATACTTGTTTTCTCGTAATGGGCCCTGAGAGGCCTTTATTTCGTATTATTTCATTCTGTAATTCGAAGAAATTAATTTTTGATGCAGCAAACTTCCCCTTTGGTTATCTCTACATGTTAACCAAAAAGTCTGGAAAGTTGCTTGAGATTCAGCTTTGGAAATCCATCACACAAAGGGGTCATAACTCCAGACCCCCCATAAATCTCCATTCCGGAGGGCCAGGCGTGCAAACAGCCCACGTCGGGTCTGCACTTACAAAGGGGATTTCCAGAAGAGTCTGGAAATCCTGCTCGTTTCAAAGAGACCGGCAACAGGCGTGAGGTCAACTCACTGGAAATTCAAAATTTTCAGTCAGTGTTGCTTCAGCTCCGCCCGAGAGCGGCCGTGTATCCCCCCTACTTTAAGTGCGTCTCCTGGTGTGCCAGCGTTTTGGCCGGAGAATCCCCAACGCACTTCTCCCTCCCTTAGGACCACGAGTTAGGACCTCCTCTGGCCCACACAGGTCAGAGGAGATGATCTGAGCCAACACGAAGCAACATACACACAATTGAGGGCCATTTGAGCGCATTATGCTCGGCCAGATTCGCACGAGGAACGCACTTTTTCTAGGTTTTTGAAGGCCCTTTTTGGACTATTTTTACTATGGTCTTTTCGGCCGTCAGGCCTTAACTTTTAATCAAAATTGCAGCGCTTTTTGGCTAATCGCTACTCGAAAATCAGCGAGCCCTCGTGGCCAGTTTTTCACTTTTTAATCAGCGAGCCCTCGTGGCCAGTTTTTCACTTTTTAACCAGCGAGCTCTCGTGGCCAGTCACTTTTCCTTTTGTATATTTTTGGGGTTTCTTTTAGTAATGACGGGATTTTGAGTGGGGACCCTCCCTTGAGTTGTGTTAGGAGGTCCCTTGGTTATGACCTCATGTTAAATCTGAGTTATATTAGGAACAGATTCTCCCCACAGCCGGCAATTAGAAATTGCCGGCCGTATTCGTAAAGATAGGCGCTACTGAAGCTAAAAATGTTGTCTGTAACTGTGCAGTGTAACTTGTGTAGGTCGGTTACTTAAAACTAATAGGAATTAAAACCCTAGAACTGTTTTAATTATTAATCATTCAGTCATTTTGAGGGGAATGGCCGACTTCCCCAGTTAAGTCACTAATGTGAGAGCTGTCCTTAGCGGAAAGGTGTTTGTATGTAATTTTGTTTTTGTGTAATAATTGCCGAGCAATTATTACTCATTCAGCTTTCCACAATTACTAAAGTTCCAAACTTCCCAACTTTTATCAAAACTACGAAAAATTTACAAATTTCAGGTAGTACAAAGGTCAGTGCTCGCAAACCATGACAAAAAAAGGTGCATACAAGGAATAGGTAGACTTAGGTAGGAAGGTTTCTAGGATTTGTATTGTAGTATTCAGTTGTTTGTGTAATTGTTGGTATGATTGTGACAGTGATTGTGTGAATGAGACTCCTAAATTTACGTAATCGGCTCCTTGGGTAAACCCCTCATGGACTGTGAGGTTCCAAGGCTAGCCCCCTTTCTAGAGCGTGAATTCTGAATCAAACTTGTGTGATTGTGAGTGTGAATGAGGGCATACCATGTAAACTCCTTTTGTCTGATAAGGGTCTTGGAAACGCCAGAATGACTGCGTAACATTCAGATATTAGGCAGGAACTGGGGCCAAATTGAGTAGCAATTTGGCCCCTAATCGTAAATAATTAGGGATTCATTTTGTTTATAACCTAGACGTGCGTTTGACGCGAAATTGTCAGTTTTGGTGTAACTGTAGTGCGAAGGTTTATAGGAATTTTGTTATGTTCGGCGGTTTAAGGCAGATTCTGCAGCCAAGGGTCACGGGGACCCCGTATTAGGCCCGTAGATCTGTCGGATTTCCGGTCATCCGTGTAGGTCGCCCTACGATTAGGGGACGGATGAGCCGCAATTATGAAATCCAGAACTAACCGAGATAGAAATGTATATAACTAATGCATAAAATAATGAGAAATTCACCACAATTAAACACCTCATAATAAATGTCCAACTAGCGGGCTAACAGGTTATTTAGTTGCACTTCAGGAAAGTAATTGTAGTTGTGTCGTATTATTACCTTGTTAGCTAGGAAAATGTTATTCTGTGTAGTTTTAGTTAGGAATAAGGGTATCCATTATCTTGTTTAAAATAGTTACTAGTTCTGAGCTTGCAGTTTTAATTGCTTAAATCATGTCAGTTATAATGTTCGGTTTTAAAACACAGAAGAGTGATCCAAGCTAAGCGAAAGGAAATAGACCCGTGCTGAGATTCGAACTCAGGACCTCCGGATTAGCAATCCGGTACTCATCCAGTGAGCTACACGGGTTATGTTTAGAACTAGTTCAAGCCCGCCTATATATGAAAGCAACTTGGCAACCCAGCACGTGTGCAACTGAGCTAATGCACTGTATGTGCAAATCACACATATGTGAAGGTAAACTTTAATCACGATTTTCTCACTAACAGCTGAACGGTTTAATCTGATTTAAAAAGCAAAATGTTAAGCTCGCCAAACTCTACAAAATGATGCAACTTTTGTGTCAACTAATTAAGTATTAGCTAATTAACACTACAAAATTAACGTTAACGCAGGAAGTGTTAAGCGTGCGCAAATGTTCAAATTGCGCACTGTTCAATAAAACTTTAATTAATAATTTCCCATTACCTGTTTAATATCGTTTGGTGCTGTAAGCACAAAAATGTTCAGTTTTTTGAGCCCTACAAAATGATACCACTTTCACTCGGGTTTGCGTTCATCAAAAAATCCTCAAATTTATATATTAGTTTTGAACAAATTTAGAGCATGCCCGAGTGAAAGGGTGGTAGTACGCGCGACTTCCACTCGCCTGGCTGCCGGGGTTGCCAGGACCGGATCGACGTCGGGATTCGGGACGTCCCCTATGGGCTTTGGATAGGTAGGAATTTAGATGTAGTAGTAGTTCGGTAAGTCGGTAGGTCGGTAAGTAGGGACTGCGTAGAATGGCTGCTGAGACAGTGAGTGAGTGAGTTTTTGCATTTTTGTAGAAACCAGTTAAAACTAATTATATGCAAAAACTCACCCACAAAGTTGCATATTAATTTATTTTATGATCGAATAATTGATGCAGGCAGGAAAACTGTTTAGTCGTAGATTTCTAAGTCAAACAACCAGCAGTATTAACCCTTAGTTAGCATTACGTAGGTTTCAGTAATTTAATATATGTAAGTAGATAGGTAGTAGTTGGATTAACTGTAATAAATAGCAAGCATTTGACCATCTTCCAACAGTGGAAATTTATCTAAAAACGCAAAGTTTCGTTCATGTTTAAGATTAGCAGCGGGCCACGGGAAACAGGCTTGTTTCCCGTGGCAAATCAGTGAAATTGGGCCAAAACCAGGCCAGAAATACAAGTTTTGCCCGGTCATTTGGTCTAACCTGTGAACTTCTGTCAGAATCCGTTTGTATTAATCTAAAACAGGCCAGACGGCCCGGTTTATGCAAGGAAAAGGGAGAAACAAGCAAGGTTTCCAAATAAGGTGTGAATTGCGAAGTTTTACACGTGTTTGAGAATTGTTTCGTCCAATTGCAAGCTCATTAAGACCTAATTTGGATCTAGAAATGAGAGCATCACGAATTATTTTGTCCACGCAAAGAATTGCGTCAAGTTTAACCAAATTCAACAAAGTGCAACCTATAAACGGCCGGAAAGGCCCATTTGGTGACAAGAAATTACTAGGAACGGTTAACATTGCCAAAAAGGCAATAGCCAAGGGTTTTGTGTCATTTCGTCATTTCACAAGTTCAAATAGAGCCCAAAATGCACATTTTGGGCCAGGAAAGCAAAAGAACGAGTAATGGTTGCTGGGTTCGATTCCCGCACCGTGACCTTGTACTAATGGGTTTTAACCCATTTGATTCAGGTGCGCGGATCGTCTCCAGTTCGGAATCAGAGCCAGTGAGCTAGTCAGACTTGGATCAGTCAGTGGAAGTGCTTAATCCAGGAACTTTGGTCAGAATCAGTATTTTGGGTTGATTATTGGATCCGGAAGAGACCCCAGATTTGGATTATCAGTCAGACTTTTGTGGAGCCTAATCACTGTAGGTACCTTGTGGACTTAGAGCATAACTAAGGTCGAGATCAGAGACGAATCCCGCCAGCGCTTGACATCAATTGGGCAAACTGCAAAGTGAATTTTAACACGCAAAAAATCCCCTCACTTTCGATTTGGAAAATGTATAACCCTATCCAATTCAACCTTCTCACCTCCGGGGCTCAGTCCCCTCTGTCTCTGGCTTGAGCTTAGGTAGCAGCCAGAAGTTCATTATATCTTGAGAGCAGAAGAACCCGAAGAAGCACCAACCCTTGAACTTTGTATAATTGCGTTAATTTTCTATTAACCCGAGACAAGTAAGGAAGGACTACCCAAAACTCCCAACTATTTCGATTTCCTCAAATTCTATCTCACATAGCATCCCTGAACTGAGTGTCGGAGCGAAAGCGGTGACCGACTTTCAGGGGCTCACCCAAAGACCGACCCTAGGTTAACAGTTAGTAATTTAGTCTATTGTCTATTGTGATACTAGTTTGACAGTCCTATTGTAAGGGGACGTATAAAGAGTAACAAAGCACAAGCATACAGGGTAACACATAGCATATAGGGAACTTGAGGCAGAAATAGTCAGTAGATTAGAAGGGTGTAAAAGGCGTTAAGAGTATCGACCTTGTCCCTATAACTTAATCAAAGTTTGTAATATTATTCCAAATCGGAATAATATTAACAATAACCTAAAGGGAAATATCCGGCAACTCTGGTACAGTGAATTTATACGGTATCATACTATATTGTGTTTGAACCGTTGGTATTGTAGTAACTGTTACGTTGAACGCGCCAATTGTACTAATTGTAACTGTAGTGTTTTCATTAAATTACCCGTTTGTTAGTTACCGAGTCTTATTACAAGCAACAAAGGCGCGTTTGCCTTCACATACGGTGCGGTTACCGTCAAGTCAATTCTTGAGCAAATACAGGCGCGTTTGCCTTCACATACGGTGCGGTTACCGTTCAGCCTCCAATCACAGGGATCCAGGACGGACTCATCCCAAGTAAGTTTTCTTGGCAATCTCTAGCTCTAAAATCCAGTGAGGAACTCATCCAAATCCAGTGCTGTCTACGAGAAGCAAGTACTGACCCCGCTTGCTGCCCAATTGGAAATCAGGAACCTCAAACGAACTCACCGACGAAGACCCCTACCAAGGTTGGCTGCAGAGAATCTCTGATTCTGGAACACCACCTTTCGGAGATCAGGTGCCTAAGTCTGTTTCATTGTAAGCAGACGAGCTGACCTTCCGTGTAATTGGAAGACTAATCGAAAGTTTAAAGGTTTAGAGCAGATCGTGTCTTGGATCTTGCTCACTTCATTACTAATGATACTTCCGTTTATATGCTGTCGAAAGAAATAATTTTTTTAATAAGGAAACTATTACCAAAAAAAAATTTTTTTCGTGCAATAGCTATCAAAACATTTGAAAAATTATTTACTATTTTTGCACTTGTGTTTTCTCTTAAAGTTAATATGATCCCTTCGGATCCATTATGGCACCCCTCCTTTATGGGGTTGTCCGGTATTTAATATCGGCCGAACGGCTGCTTCACTTCACATGATTTATAATAAACCATTGTACGTATTCTCTATGTATATTAAATTTAATTCCCTTTTAAATTGAGCGAATGCAGGACAGATATATAGTAGACGGTGCTTCTCCGAGGTATAATGGTCTAGGAAAAATGACCATTATGCTGACCGAACCGGAATTTCATCAATCCGGATCTCCCTGAGGACGGAAACACCTAATTTTGATATAATTGATACTTCGTCAGAATTTATTAATTATCTCCAAACTTCTGTGATAACATCCATCTATATAGATTCACGAATACACTGTTTATTTACTTCCGCCCACTTGTCACATAAACCGGAAGGATAAATTAAGGCGTAACCTAGGGGATTACAGTCGAAAGGTTGACGTCTTAATTTATCCAATGTTGATTCCTTGTTACGTAATCCCAAATACTCCGTAGTGCATCTTTCTAGCTTTTTCAGGTTGATTTTTTCTTCTTAATAATGGCGGGAAATCAGGAATTCCATTCCCCGAGTGAAGACGTATCCATAAGGTGAGACTTTCTCTCTTACCCCACCCCGCCTTACACATATATGCCCGCGACCCCTCCACGACCACCCTCAAATTTTTTTATTTTTATGCCAAAATTAGCATTTTCAGCCATTGTTAATGCCAAAAAACATCCAACCATGAAGTAATTTTAAGATTAGATAAGGTTTTAAACTCGAAAACTTGATTGCCAACATGTTTCTAACTACAAAATGAGGTCAATATTGAATTGGAAAGTCCATAATACTGTTAGAAACGTGCATTTCTTACAATAATGAACACTAATAGTTTAAATGTTTTTGAAAATGTTTGCAAGATGTACCTTAAAACCACCCAATTTTTGGTCGATTTTTCGTGCCTTCGGCGAGAAGGGAAGCATTTGAAACCTGGGGCCGATCCTATCAATATGGGATTGAGTTGGATCCGGATTGAACTTGTTTCGGGATTCAACACCAAAATTTTTAGGTTAACTTAATCCTGCTTTGAATCCAGTCCTATCGAACTTTTTGGGATTTGGATTGAGTTAACCGGATTCAAATTTTTCAACCCTATTTTGAATCTCATTTTCGTCCAGTTTTGAATCCCTGTTTGGGTCCATTTTTAAGCCGTATATGTTTTGCATATAGAAGCGCTTTCAACGTAACTGCTGTTGCTGTTCTATCCTGAATGTGTCGCCGTCGATCCGAATTAGCTCTGGCTTACTTTTAGGCCAAAATTTATTGGGGAATATGGGGGGGGGGCTCAAAGTTGCCCCCCATCGATGGGAGGGGCTCACCAAAATGGGGGATGTTTTTGAAAAAATTTGCAAATTTTTAGGTTTTCTTTTGTAAAAACTGCTAAAATCGCTAAAAATTACTAGTTTTAGTTTTAGTTTTAGTTTTACGTTAAAATAGCGAAAATTTCGTTGAAATTCCGGCGAAGCCGGAAACATTTTTGAAAATTTAAAGTAAAGATGGTGAAATTTGACAAATTTTTAGGTTATGGGGAGGTCAAAATTTATGGGGGGAACGTCGAAAGGGGGGGGGGGTGGGGGAGGCTGCCGAGTGGAGGGAGGTTGCCGAGTGTTTCAACCTGGATTGAATCCCTATTCAAAAACTGTCAACCCCGTCATGATTAGGACTGGGATTGAGTTTTCAATCTCGTTTTCAATCCGGATTCAGGTTTCAATCAGGATTGAAGCGCTTGATAGGATCGGCACTTGGAATTAGCAGAGAGGAGGGAGTGGAAATTTCAGCTCACTCAGGATTGAAAATAAAGTATTAGCACAGCCTTTCCATACTCCAGTCCGACGTGTTTACAACTACACCACCGAGTCATCAACTGAATTCCCAAAAGTGCAATGTCGATTTCATAATTAAATGCAGCGACTAGTCGAGGCGTGCACATGTAAGCGTATGCATGGGTTTGTGAACGTGAATCCAGTAAACATTAAAACGGAATGTTGCAAGAGGACGCGTTGTGCTGGGGATTTAGAAACCACCTCCGTGAAAAACCCAATGGACGCTAGCCCAATCAAATGGCGATCCCACAAGTGTCACCTGATATCCGTCTGTTATGTTCTGCTCTGGTCTGGTTTAGCAAATGGGCTCTGTTCCCTGGGGACATGAAGCCATGCCATCCAAGTGCTTAAATTTGCTACTGATTGGTTGTTTGCCTTTTCCTAATTCTCGCCTATTTCGGCTTGATGATGTGCTGCTTTCTAGCGAACTACCAAGATATGTGCTGAACGAACGAATGGTTGATATGCCTCATGTAATGTAACTTTAGGCTAGCGATCCCGGAAATCGCAATAACAATAACAACAACAACACGTCTAAATGTGTAATTTGGTGAGCTGAATTTTCCCGTATGTTCATAATGTTCATACGTTCACCGAAACGTCGAACAAAGGCGATTCTCGCAATAAAATACAACAGGCAACAAAGGCATATTGCCTTTTTAGGGCCCCTACTTGTTAACAAATTAAAAGTAGAAAATTCATTATACACACCAACTAAATAAACTTTTATAATAGCAGAGTGTAGATTTGTCAGAGCGATGAATGGAACAATCCTTGGATTCCGTCAACTACAGCGGTTTATGAGACGTAAGCAGCGAACTTTTTGCGAGCAGTTTTTAACTTTAGTAGGTTTCTATCTGTAAGCAGGTTTGAATACATATTAGCACCCACATTGATTCTTATGTGTAGTGAACGCGTAACGAAGCAAGATATCCAAACTTTTTAGTCATTGGAATTGCTAATGAATAGAATGTACACAGTGTGGTGTCAGTATTGTTTGAGGCCGCCCTAGGTTTAGGCGGCCAACCCAACCGGACCGGACCCATCGGATGATCCGACGGCTTAATAGCTTGAGCGGACGACATAGTTGAGCCTGCAGCTAGCTAGCCGGCTTGATATTGCTGTTGCGATAGAAGAACATGATGTGATGTGATCAACATATAGGTGGTCCTCACAATGTAATAACAGAATTTTTGTTTAAGCAAATCTATATCGGAGTTATCGAGCCGACCAAATTTTTTCTCATTATCACAACATAAGTAATGATCATGTTCGTGCCTTGTACCATAATTCTGCTGTTCAGCCGACTGCTGATGGTGCTGCCAATGTCAAAGTATTATGCCATTTCTAACACGATTTCTCTTCCATGTGCAGCTCCTTTGGGATATCCGAAAAGTAAGAAGCATTCAAGTATGCAGGCTTAATTAATTTATCACCGTAATAGTAGTGACGCGATTGCACTAAATTAATATATAAAAGTCGACTTTGGTGGCTGGAGCGGAGCCACTTAACCTAACACACGTTATCGCACGCCTGCTTTGCTGGAATCCTTCGGGAAGTAGTTCGGTTTAGCTACCTAAAGGGGTAGGGTAGCCGTTTTTACAACTTCCAGTTTACTCATACTCACAGTTTTGTAGATTTCTTGAATTCACAAAACAAGTCAGTGGTGGTTTTTTGCAAAACTGCCCCCTTCTTCACAGCAAGTCTTCGTAATATTAACCCGATATGTGCTAAATCATAGAAAATCACTGAAATGGCGATACTAAATACACAAGGCATTGCTATTAGTTGTTGACCCATTTACTTAATAATTAAAAATGCCGTTATCTCCAAGACTTTGAACTGCATGTCTTCTACTGAACTGAACTGCAGGTTTACCAAAAACGGTGAACAAATATCGAATAAAAGGCAATGCGCACATGTTTGGTGGCACGAAAAGCATTCATATGGTTCAAATGGTAACGTTTAATAGGTACACAACAACGGTTCATTTGGATCAGGGCGGTATTTGTTAATATGACCGTGACTCCATCAAACGATACGTATTTGTACCAATGCTGTGATTCAGTCACCTATACACCGCCTATCGGATGTGAGCTTGGAGTTAGAATTTTTGACCAGACCAGGAGCGAACAAACTAAGTGGGAATTTGACTGGAGTGCCGAATATTCAACGCTTCCTCCAACTGTTAGCTATCAACCGTAAGTGGTTTCTGAGTCTTTTTAGCTAGTTGCCTTATTTTACAGTCAATATATGTGATGAACTGACTCAGATTTACTTAACCGGGTCGTGAGCCTTTCTGCTCGTGTAGTCGGAGAGGGCTCCAACTTTAGGGCTAGGTTTATTTCTCCTTTGATGTCTGATCAGTTCTATCACACTGGTCAGTGCATGCGGATGCAGAGATCTCCACTTAGATTGAAGTAGAAACTGTAGTGGTGTCCTGACAGACCGTAGGTATCCCTGACCGGGTTGCGGTCTACTGTTGTGAGCTCGTTTTAGAGTTGGGGAAATTATAGTCTCAATAACGACTCTTGGCGAACTCTAACCTCTTACGCGGTTAGGTCTGGGGATTGCTCGAGAAATCCGCGATACTAGCTTTCCTGTAAAAAGATGATCTTTATTTTCAACGATTACAGCTACTACAGGTCAGATAGGTAATGATGCGGTGCAAGCGGAAGTATAAAGCAATAATGAATGATACAGTTGCAATCAGAAGCTGCAAAAGGGTTTTTTTTTCAGACAGAAGGATACAGTTAGATTATGTGGCGGTGCTTAAGACAGAAGGATGTCTGCGCTACATAGTCATTACTGAGTGTCAGAATTAGTCTATATTTCCTCTAGTTCTCTATACTCAGTAGACTAGACTTAACCTTCTACTTGGGGAATTACTTTATTGTGTATCTTGCTCAATTTCAGACTCTGACCTTTTCCAACTCGCCGAGCCTACTAGCTTGACTTATATAGATTGGTATTACACATTATACAGATTGGTATAAAAGAAGTTATAATGGACTATACTAGGGGTGGAACTTGGATTCGTTCTGCGGTCTCCGGATAACGGCTCACCAGACAACTTAATTTAGAGAGGCGAGAGTTTCCGTCCCTGAAATGGTAATTACAGCAACGGGCTAGACAGTGTCGAGCAAGATACAAAACGGTCGAACGGCTGAACACTAATATAATAATGAAAGTTAAAGCAGAGAACAATAGTCAATTTAGTTCTGAACACAGACTTCCATGGGAAAGATGATCACAATAACAGACTGGACTCCATTGAACATTTCTGTCGTTTTTCTGCAGTTTTAGAATGATTACGGACTGATTCGGTTAGGTTCCCTGATTGATTCACAGAATGCCGACTGTCTCTGCTGTTTGCCACACTACCCTTGTCAAAGTGGACCAAATGTAGCTACCTCTTCAGGTTCTTGAACTGAACTGACTGAGCCTGCAAGGATCATCCAGATACTGATACCGACTGGACACTAGGATCAACTGAATCCGGCAACTGTCGGATACTGGCTGGAGACAACGAAGGGATCCTGCGATACTGAGCTAGGCACTGGACAATGATTCCGAATCGGACAACCGACCAGCTTCTTCTAACTCAGACTGATCCGGCGTAGGTAGCAGGAGGACGGCAACCTGAATCAAATGGATTAAAAAACCCATTAGAAACAGTGGTGGTGGGGACTAAAACCCCAGCAACTATTATCCGGACCAAATGGCTTCCAAGTGTGGGTTTTGACCCCCAAGACGTGCTGTATTTGTGTGTTGTTAACTGTCAGACATTTTGGTGGATTCGGTATGCTATTGAACAAGATTGAACACTTTTCTGGCCGTTCTGGTGTTTTCGGTCAAATATTCAAATGAGGTTGAACTGGACTGAGGACTGCACGGGGAATGTGAACTGCACTACTCAACACTGCTTAACTGACTAGAATTAACTACTATAAAACTAAAACTAACCTAAAACTAGCTACGCCTATCTGGAAACTCGCATGCTGGCAGTTCTAACACGTGGGGGCTCAATTTCGGCTGTAGCCCAACCTAATGACCGAACCATGAACGGTTACCCTCTAATCTACGGGTACACGGCACTAAACTAAACCTGGTAACTATCGGTTACTATTTGGACACTACAAGCTACGAATCTGGTCGTACTATATGGTATTAAGCCTAATATTAGCCCTATAACTGAATATGCAAACGAGCCTACCTAAATTTAGACCTAAACTAATTAGCCTACCTATCACAGGCTGGGCCCATTACATGCAGAGGCTCCACATCTTAAGGTGCTGGTTTTCTTTTGTGCAGTGCTTTTGTGGTTATTTTTTTGAAACGCTATAACTTTCGCAATTTTGGGAGTTGCAAAGAGCTTTATACATCGTTTAAAGCTTATTATCTGTACATTCACATGAGCTTACAGAACTGGCAAAATTAGCAAAAAATAGCAGAAATTTTTTGACAAGCTGACATCTAACAGGATGAATATAGACCAAAAGTTTTTGAACATCGATTTCTCAAAACTGAAGAATCGGCCAAAAGTTCTTTTTGTGCCACGATATGAAGGACATATGGGCCGAGGAACGTTTTCTTGGATTTGGCTCAGCAGGTCTTAACGGTCGAGAAAATCGGCCAAATGCACAGTAACACGAAATTTCGCAACTTCGCATTGAGTTTTCTGGCTACTCAATATGTTTTAGCCCAAACCAAGAAAAACGTCCCTCCGCAGAAGTGCGAATTTCGATTCTGCCGAAAATCTCCGGAATCCGTCGAGTAGTTTTTGAGAAATCGATGTTCGAAACAAAATAATCGCAGTTTTGCCAAAATGGTTTTTCGGCCAAATCTCTAGCTGAAACCAATAAAGTCCGGCTAATAGGTATTCATAAAATGTGCATTTGGACGATGTATCGATTGAGTATAACTAAGCCAATTTTGCCCTTAACATGTGGCAGTAATTTTGAAGAAACTGATTTCCTCGAAAATGGCCATTTTTTGACCCTAAAAACAGTTTTTTGCTTATACTGACTTAACCACTGGAGATAGCTCCAAGGTTGTAAGAGCAAAAATGTTCATTTTCGAGTCCTCTTTCCAGCCATACCAGCCAATCCCGTGTCTTGTCTATGTCTACCTACTGGGAGCTTAAGGCCAAAAACCAAAACTTTCTTATCTTTCGGCCTAAGAATACGGGACTGGTCCTAAAATGTTAAAGAGCACGGAAATAGGTTATTTCGTAAGTTTTAGCCCTTTGCGTAAAGGATTAAAGCCGTAGGAGTCAAAAATACCCGAAAGAAAACCAGCACCTTAAGGTGGCGCTTGCATTGCCGGGAAATGGCTATTAAAAATTAACCCCTGGATGGATTTGGCTGAAACTTGGTGGAAATGTGTACCAGGGTGCCCTGCATTTTTTAATATCCTACTTAGACGTGACAATTGAGGGAGTCTGCAGTAGGAGCCAAAAATGTGTTAAAACCAAAAATTTTTGACTTTTACCATGCTGTTGTGGCTATAGAGTAGCGTAAAAGCTGCAAAAATCACTTTGAAAGTTGTGAATATCTTACCCATTATGTCAAT
Source organism: Trissonchulus latispiculum (assembly GCA_030248195.1). Lineage (NCBI taxonomy): Eukaryota > Metazoa > Nematoda > Enoplea > Enoplida > Ironidae > Trissonchulus > Trissonchulus latispiculum. The sequence continues at coordinate 33,169 of JASAND010013862.1, forward strand.
CCTTATTTACAATCCACTACTAGATCATACTACTGTCCTACACCGATGAAAGCAAACCCTTTCGCTAAGTTTCCTATTCATACAATGTAACGCGACACGAATTAAACCAACGAACAATAAATTAACAACAATCAAGCAATACATCAACAAACAAGCAACAATAAGAATAAAAATGCAAATCCTTGAACAAGACATAACTGCAACCCACGAAATAAATACAATACAACAAATAACTAAAAATTGTTCCGAGGACAGAAGAGATAGGAGGGCATGGAGGGTTTGGAAGGAAGGGAAGGGGAGGAAGTGTACACCAAGCCAGCTTCAAGCAGTGCCGCCTTTCCAAATTCGGATAAACTAGCAGCATTATGCCTAAAATAAAAATATTCCGATAACTGAGTCAACTTACGCCGACATGAGATACAGAAAATTGAGAAGTAAAAAAGATAATTATTTCTGAAGCCAGGCCTTGAATTAGTACGGCAAGTGAAAATGTGAAAAACAAGAGCTTTGCAAAGCCAGTTACAAGCTTAATACCATAATGTTTAGTTTACCAACACTCAAAAATACTCGGACGCATACAACAAAATGCTATATAAATGCTTACAAAGAATGTTAAAAATTACATTCGAAGGAGCAGAGGACGTGCTGCACCACCAATAGGGGCTGCACCCTCAAAACTGGAGGAGGCAAGGCAAACCGTCTTCCTTCAAATGCTAAAATTAAATGAATAAATGAAATCGCGAATTGATGAAGCGAAGAAACGAACAAAAATTTGTTCGGAGCTTCTATCGTCTAATCAAACACAACAGTTATAAGTTCTGTCTAACAGACTGTAAACGTGAGTAAGAATGCCATAGCTAATGTATATACGTAAGATCATAAATTGCATACGAATTTGGAAGTCTACTATAGAATGAAGACGCTTATTATTTACTTGATACCATTGCCCACCAGTTTCAGCCAGCTACCAAGCATCGAACGGTATAACGTGCAGAGTAACCAGATTTACCGTCGAAACTACCGACGGTGCACGGTGAAAGCGATCCAGAGCAGTGGATTGGAGCTGAAACACATCACACAAGTGTTCAAAAAAATTACGTAATTTAATTAATCAAAATCATTTGGGCATCATGGCCGCACAGAATATGAAAATTGGATCCTAAAATTTAATTAAAAAATTTTTTGGTAGCATGGTCAAATAGAAAATCATAATTGTACCCTAAACTTTAATCGAAAAAATTTTGGGCAGCATGGTGGTAAAAAAATCAATATTGGATCCAAAAGTTCAGTCGAAAAAATCTTGGACAGTTTCGCGTACAAAATCAATTTGGTTCCTAAGCTTTAATCGAAATAATTTTGGGCACTATGACTCCATAGAAAATCAAATTTCGAATCTAGAAGTCAATAGAAAAAATTTTGGGCAGCACGGCTTCATAGAAAACCAAATTTGGTTCCTACAATTTAATTAAAAATTCTGGGCAACATGGCTCCATAGAAAAACTAAACTGGATCCTAAAATTAAATTGAAATGACCCCCCCCACAGACTTGAAAGCCTGGGTTGCTCTGCCACGGAGCTAGGTCCACTAGTAAGAAGGAACAAGCTTGAAAATATTTAATCATTTGCTGAAAGAATTGTCTTTGGGTTGGAAGAAAACAGATCAAAGAGCAAGAACGTTTTCAGAATTTCAGGAAACATGTAATGAAGAGTCGTGTAGGTTTTATGAAGTCGATACAACTACAATATATACCGGTAGAAATTTGACTTTGAAGGATTAAGTTCTATTTATATATATATATATATATATATATATATATATATCAGTCGATTTCTGAGTAACTCAGACTTGGGTGCATGGGGGCCGCGATGGGTCAAAAAATGGAATTCGCCCGAACTCTGCTAGTTTGAAGGTACTAGTGGATGTACTAACCTGGCAAAATATTATTGGATTCGGTGCAGCCAGTTTCGAGCAATGGCGATTTATATTTCAGGGTCCTGAATGCGTTTTTGGTACAGCAACGGTGCTGATATTTTGCTCCATTGCACCCAGCTAACTGTGCGTAGGTAGATAGTTTATACACCGTTCGAAAGCTAATTTTAAGGGCTTTTAAAAATGGTATACTGAATGGTGATGCGTGCCTTAAATTTTGACTTCGACGTCAAAACATCGGCAGAAACCAAGAGAACTCGCATTCACAAAAAGCTATATTTGGAATTATTACCGACGCTCAGTAAAAAAGCTAGACACAGATTTTTATTCAGAAATAGAACGGCATGTTCGCAATAAATGTGCAAAATTTCAGCGAATTTAATGATCCCTTGCGTTGTCTGCACTACATTGTATGACGTCCACCAGATACTGTCTATTCTGCATGTGAACATCTTTAGAGAAATCCAGAGCCCATAAGGGAACAGCTGGGGCTAGGTTTTTTGTGAACAAATTGTGAGTATGTTTGTCTGTGAATGTGCAAAATATCAGCAAATTCAATGAGCCCTTGTGGAGTTTGCACTAAATTTTATTAGATGTTGCCAGAATCCATCGCA
>JASAND010013863.1:0-41173 GCA_030248195.1 Trissonchulus latispiculum
ATATATAAATAATCAAACGTAGGGTCCTACAGTTTTTGACCCTAGAAACATTTATACAAAGTTAGGCATGCATACGTACATTTATACCACTAACAAGCACATATACGAACATTCAAACAAAACACCCTACTTACGTATTTATGTGGATGCATCCTATTAATAAAAGAGTGGTGTAGCGCTACAGAAATACAGTACACAAGGTAGGGGCGAGGGGAATATAAATAAGGGGAAAGGGATAGGCGAGTATACCATGTCGGGCAGGGTGAAGGGTCCAACACTCTAGACCCTTTTTGAGTTACCCCGAAACGTAACCCTAATAAAACACACGTATTGGGGGTAAGGTCCAGGCCAGCTGGACCTTGGGTTATCCGACATATCTCCGAAAAACTTACAACGCAGTAATCTTCACGGGTTTTTCGTTGAACGGCTTCAGCCGGCTTATGTTCACAACGGAGGGCTCACCTGGTCCTTTCACGGGACCAATTCTGTAGTTCGTATCGGAGAGTTTGGCGATGATCCGTTAGGGGCCATCATATTTGGGGCGGAGCTTTTTACATTGACCGGGGGGGGCCTTTTTATTTTGAATGTTAAGCATGACCAGGGTGCCAGGGGTATATTCGAGGGGGGTGGCTCTCCGGTCATACCGTTCCTTATTGGTTTGGGAGGCGTATTCAACGGCTTGACTGGCCAGGTCCCAGGCTCTACCTAGGCCTGTTTGGAGGAGGGTTTTACAATCATCGTAGGAGGTGGGGTTACCTGCCTCCTGGGGCTGGAAGAGGTTATCGTAGGGGAAGTGATAGTCCCTACCACTCATCAAGTAAAAAGGGGTTTCACGGGTGGAGCTGTGGACAGACGCCCTATAAACACAAAGGGCCCAGGTGAGGTATTCGTCCCAGTTGGACTGGTTACTGTCAACATACTTGACAATGAGGGAACGGAGGGTACGGTTAAGGCGTTCCACAACTCCATTGGTTTGGGGGTGGTACACAGCGGTACGTAGACGGTTCGAGCCACAGCGTTCCACTAGGGTCTGCATAAAAGTAGACATAAAATTTGGGCCTTGGTCTGTGAGAAGGGAGCGGGGCGTGCCCCAGCGACTCACAAATCCAGTCAGATACCAGTAGGCAGTGGTTTCGGCTCGCTCATTGGGCATTGCGAAGGCTTCGGCATAACGGGCTAGATAATCGACAACAACTAGGACGCATGTATTTCCATTCCTGGTTTCCCGGGAACCGAAATGCATGACGTCAATAGCCACGATATCTAAGGGGGCGTAGGCAAGGAGGGGTTTTTGGAGCAGAGCCTGGTGATTTCGGGGGCCATGGTTAAACCGCGCACACGGTTTGCATTTGGTGATATAGTCGGTGAGGTCTTGGGACATAGTGGCCACCAATATCGGGCTGCTAGGGAGGCATGGGCGCTTTTATGACAGCGGTGACCGCCTGTCATAAAATGGGAATGGACTTCGGCCAACATGTCCTCACGCCGACATTTGGGGACAACAACGGCTTTGAAGGACTCGTCACGGCGACGAGCCCTTTCGTCGACGTTCCACCAATACAGGACGCCCCCCTGTAGGTGGAAATAGGGGCGGAGTTTGCGAAGGGTTGCTGCCAAGTCGGGGTCAGGGGTGAATTTCTTGTGCTTGATCATATCAAGCACCGCGGCAAACTCCGGTTCCTCTCGGAGTTCGCGTTTCCAGGTGGTAAGGTCGGAGGGGGCAGGGGTAACCAGTGTTATAGCACAAACAGTGGGGGGGAGGTAAAGGACGTCGGTGAGGTGCTGTTCCTCATCTTCGGGGGGGTTATGGGAATCCAGCCGGGAAAGACCGTCCGGCACTACGTTGATTTTTTCGGGGCGGTATTCGACTTCATAGTCGAATTCCATAAGACCGAGGGCATACTTGGCGACATCCCCTTGGCCTTGGTGCTTGTAATTATTCAGGATGTACTGGACGGCCTGGTTGTCCGTACGTATAAGGAACTTTTGGATGGTGAGGTAATGCTGGAATTTGCGACAGGCCCACAAGGCGCCTGTCCCTTCCAGCTTGTTGATATCGTAATTCTTTTCGGCGGGAGAGAGGGCAAGGCTAGCATAAGCCACGGGGCGTTCCTTTAACTTACGGGGGCCGTTGGGGTTTTTGGCGGACCGGGGGACAGAGACTCGTTGTTCTAGTACAGCGCCTAGCCCACTGTAGCTAGCGTCAACGGACACGATGAACTGCCTTTCAAAATCAGGGAACGCCAGGACAGGGGCTTGGGTAAGTTGGGTCTTCAGGGTCTCGAAGGCTTCCTGACACTCTTCAGACCACACAAAGGGGGCGTTTTTCCTGAGGAGCCCGGTGAGGGGCTTGGCGATGCGGGCAAAATTCAGAACAAACCGGCGATATTAGCCGCACATGCCAAGGAAGGACTTCACTCCTGTGACGTCCTTGGTGGGTTGGAGCTTAGTGACGGCGGACACCTTGCCGGGATCGACGCTAACGCCGTTGCGTCCGACATAGTGTCCAAGGAAGGGGACGGAATGGCGGGCAAAACAGCACTTTTTCAGTTTAATACGTAGGCCGTTTTCCCGGAGTTTCTGGAATGTGGTCTGAAGGGTGTGGATATGGGACATGGGGTCAGTAGAGGGGATGAGAACGTCGTCAATATCGACGGGGAGGTCGGTGAGGACTTTCTCCATAATCCTCTGGAAGGTAGCCGGGGCGTTACGTAATCCGAAGGGCACTACGTTCATATGGAAACGGCCCATATGAGAAACAAAGGCGGTTTTTTCGCGGTGTTCGGGATAGACCTCTACCTGCCGGTACCCGGCAGCTAGGTCAATGGCAGAAAAAATGTTCGCACCCTGCAATTGGTCGAGAATTTCGTCGAGTTTGGGGAGGGGGTAATTATCTTTCTTCGTAGTTTTGTTTAGGCGGCGGTAATCGATGACAAGACGGGTGGAGCCGTCCTTTTTCCCGACCAAAATGCAGTGTGAGGACCAGGGGGAAGTGGAAGGGGAGCACACGCCCTCATCGAGCATGGCGTTGATGTGTTTCTCAATCTCGGCCTTGTCCTTTGGATTATTTCGGTACGCCCGGCTTTTGATGGGGCCCTCCTTGCCGGTATCTATGATGTGTTGGTCCACTTTCGTCCGCCTGGGGTTTCCGGGACGGGCAATGACCATAAAATACTCGACAAGGAGGCGTTTGAGGCCATTTTTGAAGTGTTCATCGAGGTCCATAGCCTCGAAATCCACGTTTTCCTCGATGAACTTGACGCGTTCTTCCATGGGAGGGAGGGGTTGGGGTAGCATGGAGTAATGCAAGTCGTTAAACCCGCGCAGGCCCTGCTCTGAGGGGAGAGGGGCTGGATCCAATTGTTCAGAAGTACTGGGCTGGGGTGGGTTAGCCTCCAACTGTTCCTGGGGAGGGAAATCCGGCAGGAAAAATTCGTCTGCCGATGGTTCAGAGGCATCCGCGAAGAGGACCTCGGCTTCCGAGATCTCCTCGAGGTGACACGTCATGGGGTCAGTATCTGGGGAGGTGGTAATGGGGACAACTTCGGCTTCCGAAGTTGTCTGGGGGAGTTGGAGGCAGTAGATAGTGGGGTCGACCCACTTTACCGGGGAGTGATCGGGTTCCATCATATCCATGGGGTCCGGTGTACCTCCGGGCAAAAATCTGTCCTTTTCACTGGGGTAGGGTAGGGGAGAGGGTGGGCTACACTGGGCTACCCGTATAGCCGGATGGTCTGTCCAGGGTTGCAGGCTATCCTGGATTTGGAGGAAATTCACCCCCCCCCATTCCGTCGCATACTGACGTCCGTTAGCTTCCTGAATGGGGGTGATGGGCTCGGCCTCGCCGAGGGACAGATTTTTAGGGAGGTCAACCAGACAATCGTGGGGGTTATAGACTCAGATATAGGTGACCATGTCCGACGTTTCGAAGACACCAGGGACAGGGTAGACCTCATACCGCTCCATAAGTTCCGGGTCGGGTTCGAAAAGGACTGCTTGGTAGCAGTTGGGTTGTTTTGCGCCGTCCACGAGACAGCGCACGGGGAGCATAGCTTCAGACCGAGGCTGTAGCTTAGCTAACTAAGGTTACGTAGGTTACGTAACCGGGAGGCCAAGTCATCATTGTCCAGGGAGGTGGGGGCATCCTGATGCTGTGAGGGACGTTGTCGATGAGGTCCACTTGGATCTTCTTCGTCGCTTTCTGGGATTTATAGGTATGCCGGGCGGGTTTCCACTGCCGACTTTTAACCCGCTTATCACTCAACAGCACCAGATTTGCCCCGGTGAGGAGCGGGTTAAAGGTCGAAGAGGGATAAGAATCATGATTATAATCATAATTCTCTTGTTGGGGCGGAGTTGAAAGGGGCTCAGAATGGGTCAGGACTGGGGCAGGCGGGTCAGTTTGGGTAGGGGCGGTTAGAGATGACTTTTTGCGAGACTGGGCTCCCCCGTCTCCAAAAGGTTTCACCTGCCTCCGCCACCGGTTCCAGAACTTATAGGGACGGGCATTACCTTCCTTATCCCTGATAAGGTTCCCGCCACCGGGGTAACCACCATTGGCCATGACCAATTCGTGGGAGGAAAACCAGGCCTGACGACGCTTCTTCTGGCGTTTCCTTCGTATACAATATTTGCAACGGGGATTGTTGCAAATTTCTTGGTATTGGGCGGACACGGCTTGGAGGCCCATCGTCTGCTTCCATTCGGCCCAAAACCTGTTGGGACGGAGCAGGCCGTTACCGTACCGGACGGAATCCCCGCCACCGGGGAATCCTCCGTACATATTGACCAGTTCCGCTGTGGGTTTCCACTGACAAACCCTGACCTGCTTGGGTTCAAGGAAGGAGAGGCTACGTCGGACAGGGTAGGGGGGTTCAGCAATATGGTCGAACAGACTGGGGAGTTCGTTCTTGGGTGGAGGGGACGGGGTATAATCGGTTGAACAAGAGGTAAGGTAAAGGTAAAGTGACCCCTGGAGAGAACTCCAACCTACAGAAGGTTATAGGGTGCCGGTGCTTATCTCCGGATTCACAGCCCGAAGCCAGGAGCGACAACTCTAATGTTGACTACATCTGTGGAAGGGTCTGTTCGGTAAAATTCAGGAGGGGCGGCAGAGGGGTTAGGTTCATGGGAATTTGGGTTAGGTGGGGGTGGGTCGTTCGTTAGTAAAGGCAAGGACCATATTTACAGCGTAGGAGGGTTGCCGGGGGCGCCCTCCAGGGTTTACTGAGGACGCCTCTGGTTGGCGTTTCCCTGGTTCTGAAATAAACCGGGGGGTCTCTGGCTCTTGGGTTGGGGTGGGAGGTCATTCTGGGCACCTCCTTGCTGATCAGGTGGGGGTTGGGACTGGTTTAGCGGCTGATCAGTGAGGGCCACCTTAGGATTACTCAGCATACGTAAAAACCCGGGGTGGTTCGGTCCCAGGTTTTGGACTGCCCGGATCCGATCAGGACATTAGATCCATCCATGCCCTTCTTTGACGCACCAGAAGCACAACCTGGGCCCGTATGATCGCTGATTAGGGTTGTTGGGGCGGGGTCCAGTATTCGAGGGGTAATTATAGCCAGACCTATAATTAGAGTTGGGACGGGAATTCTGGGGGCGGGGAAAGCGGGGTTGTTGGTATTAGGCTCGAGCTTTGGAGGGGTAAGAGGGTGCTGTACGCATTTCTGCTGCATATGCGTCTTGATCCGGGGAATTTTGGGGGTAATCAAAATAATCGGGGTCTTCATAAGGGTCGTCATAAGCTCGAGCCGCAAAGCCTAGGGGCGGGGTCTCTTCCTCCATGGCCCGTTCAACGGACTGGACAATGAGCAGAGCGCGGTCGATCATGGAACTCTGCTCGTTTTGGGGCCAATAGGACATTTCGGCTAGCTGGCCAGCCACCCGGGCCCTAAGGGCTTCCCTCAGGCCGGATTTGAACTGTTCAGCCATTTTCCGGTCACGTTCACGGATTCCAGCGGAGGGGAAAGGCTTTTACCGCCTAAAGCCGAAGGGCCATCACGTACTGGTGGGCTTTTTCCGAAGGTTGTTGCCCTCGGCGGTACAATTGGTCGGCATACTGTTCGACCGTTGTGGGGATGGGCTCGTACAACTGCTTTAAGATATCTACCAGTTTCTCGAAGGTGTCTGGCAGATTTGGGCCATGGAGGGCTTCCTTGACGGGATCATCAAGGAATTCCCACAAAATCCGGTGTAGGAGGTTGGAGGGGACTTCATGGACACGGGCCGTGTCCTTGAAGTTGGAGATCCAGGTCGTGAACTTGATCTGGCTATGGGGGCCTTGGAATGGTTTCGTAACCTTAAAGGCCTTTAGGTATTCAGCGACTTGGCGTGCCGTGGACAGGTTGGACTGCTCCACCTGGGCTTCCCTGGTGTGCAGTTGTGGGTCAGGGCGTCTCCGGGAAAATATGGGGCGGGTAGGCCGGTTAGCGCTGGAATCGCTTTGGGCCCGGGGGTGGAATGGAACTGTGGGGCCATCTTCTCCGGATTCCGAGTCGGACGACGGTGGAGAATCGCCGTGGGGAGGGGTAGGACGAGTAGGGGCTGCCCCCTTGTCCTTGATTCGGGTGGGGGTTTCACGTCGGAATCCGCCTCGATGGCCTCCACAATTTCCAGGAATTCTGTATAAACTCTCGGGTGGTTTTGATACAGAAAAACCTACATTTCCCGGGTCATATAACGTACCTGCTGGGCTAGGATCGACTTACTGATCTGGTCGTCGAAGCATTCGTAGGGGGTTTTGTGAGTGAGAGGGGCCCATCCAGGGCACGCCGGGACTTTGGGACAAAAACCCAGAGCGGGTTTTTGCTTGGGTTGGGGCTTTCCGGACGGCTGTTCCAGAGGGGCGCGATTGAGGGGTGGGGCTGAAACCGCAGAATTTCCGGAAGAAGAGGGGTAGGACTCATGTGAGGCCAGAGGGGGCGTCTCGTCGTCATAATTCTGACGGTTCCGCAGGTCACCCGACTTGTCCCACATCAAGCCGGATGAAGGGGAGGCCAGGCCCCAGTGTTGGCTCGACCGCGATTCTGGAGTTTTTGAGCTCCCTCTGAGGTAGCTCTGGGTCGGGTAAAGAGGGGCATAGATTTTCTCACTCGTGGCGGGGCCGTGCCGAACCAGTGAGACGGTCAAAAATGGGGTTTTTGGGGTTAGGGGCATCTCCGGTCAGCCGGGCCAGCTGCTCTTGATATTTAATCCACTGGCCTCGGGTACGCAATTTGTCTTCTTCGCTCGGGTCGGAACCGTCCAGATGAACTGTGGAGTCATGACGGGAGGGGCTACCCCTACCTCCGTCCTGGGGGGAGTCCAACGAGGGGCGTAGATCGTCCTCGGGACTCAATCCTGACCCGAGGCGGATGTGGACGGAAGATCCGGGCTCCCCAGAACTTCTGGCCACGGCCCCAAGGTCAGGAGGAGGGGGATCAGGGGATCGGGCCACTCTGGGTTTACTGTCAAAGGGGTCGTCATCAGGGGGGGCGATTGTCCATTATAAACACGACACGAAAAACACGACTCACCAAATTAGTTATATACGTATTTCAAATTTTTGGGCAGCACTCGGGGATGATAGGGACTTTTGGGGGCGATATACGTATATAACTAGTAATCGGGGTTTTCCAGGCCAGGGACACGAAACTCCAATTGTACGTACGTATTTCGGGGCAAAACTCGGGGGTTGGGTCGAATCTCCAACTCGACCTGGGTTTGTGGGAATCCGTCCAGACGATAAGTAGCAATCCCCCAGTTGGGACTTCAGTCGGGTTACAGAGTTAGGTTCCTGGGCTGGCCCCGGTATCCAACGGAAAATTTTTTCAAAATTTTAATTTCCCTCCCAAAAAAATTTTGTAGGTGGTGAGGGGGGTGATTGGGGTAGACTTAGGGAGGGCAAGGAGTTGCTGGTATAATAGGAATGGGTTAGAACTTGGGCTGGCCCTAGTGATATTAAAGGGAAAAGTTGGGCGACCCAACTATAATAAGGCTTAAAAGGCAAGAACGAAAAAATAACACGAGCACTGGAAAATCACGGAAATAGACTAGTATCAGAAATAAACACGTCACTAGGGAGCAGAAAAGAAAAATGGGATGAATAAAATCAACTGGGGCATGAAAGGAAGTCAGGCGTCTGACAGGGACTCCAAGCGATGCGTGGGCGGGACTTCAAAGGGCCCAAGCACAGTCAGGCGCCTGATAAGGATTCAAGCGATGCGGGGGCGGGCAAAAAGTTAATACACAGGTTTGCAATTGGAATTGACGTCAATTGCAAACCTCCAAGGGGGCAAACAACAAATACGGATGTATAACCACGGAGGAAAAGAAAGACAGGGCCAGCCCAGTCAAACAAAAATTGGGGGGGGGGAACCTTGCTGATACTAAATGTAAGGGGGGAAATTCTTGAGTGGGGTTCTAGCAAAAATTTTTCAGGCTATGGGGGTATCAGAAAATTAAGAAAAGTAATTTAGGGAAGAGGGAAAAACAGAAAAAATTATTTAGGGGAAGAAGGGAAAAAGAAAAGAAGAGCCTAGGCCGGGCAGCCTAATGTAAGGCTGGCAATAAGAGAAAAAAATTTTGGGGAGAGCCTGAAACCGGCAGCCTAATGTAAAATATGGGCAGAGCTAGGGAATTTAACCGCTGAGCTCACACACCAAATTTTACAAGGGAACTGTGCGCAATGTACGCTGACCAGCGACTGCGGGTGGAGATCTTTAGTCCAGGCGGCTCTTTTCCACCGACTTGCCTCGCCAAGGGAAAACAGACAGGGTTTTGGGGGACGCCAACGGGGCGCCAGACGAAATGTGGGGCACGTACAAAAATTAGCCTCAGTTATAAGTCAACTCCGGGCTATTCCCAGAGCGCTACCTAGGTATTAAAGAAATCAACCTAGTTAAAATTAATAAGTAAAATTAGATAAATAAGCAAAAGACAACTGGCCGATTTAATAGGAGGCTGACAGGGCAAGGACAACAATAGAAATATACCTTCCGGGCTACCCGGAGGGGACAGGAAAATACAGCGGGCTACCCGCAACACAGTCAGGGATAATGAGCACAGAAAGGGATACAAGCAGAGGGGGAGGGGACCAGCAACAATAGGGAAAGGGGGAAATACAACAAAACGGGAAGGGAATTAGCTAGTAAAGTTAGACCCGGGGGGAACGGGGGCAACCCCGCAACTTAGGGCGGAAAAGGGGCGGGGGAGTTAGGAGTTAAAGGGGAAAAAGAAACTGAAAGGGGGTTAAGACTGAAAAAGGGAATTAGAAAATGTGAGTCAAAAGAAATTTTCAAAGGAGAAAAACAAAAATAAACACTTACGCTTTAGGTGTAAAATTGCAAAGGGTGGGGCCCCAATCTTAGGAAACCGACCGCTCAGTGACTCGACAAACTCCCAACTGATGAAAAGATGACGTAAGCGTCAAAGGAGAATTTTGTTATGCGTTGGGAACGGGAGGGTCTATCTTTGCTAAGCCAACAAGAATTAAAATTACATGCAATGTTAAGTTTACGCTCAGAAATAGATGATTTTAGATACTTTCTGAAAGGGGAGCATAAAGTTAGCACTGCGCGATATTTAAAAGGTGATTTTACATACAAAATAATACATAATCATCGGGCTTCCCAACAATTATAGCAATACAATATTTATGGGGAATTTGGGGGATTTTTGGGGGAGTTTTAGGAAAAACAGCGATAATGGAAATTGGGAAAGGACTTGGAAAGGGGGTGATAGCGGGGACGCTATTACCCACATTACACAGTTATGTGGTTCTTCGCTTTGATATCAACCCTAGGTTCGAAGTTGAATGACGATTGAATGAAAGTTCTACCTTATACTCAGCTTGGTTACAACTCGTTGTAAGATTAGATAACAAATAACTAATATCGCGGAAGTTTTCAAAATGGCTTTTCTTCTAAATTTACACCATTAATAAATTATGGAACATTCGATAATATAAATACAAAGGTTCTATAAAGCCTTATGGAACACTCGATAATATAAATACAAAGGTTCTATAAAGCCCTATAAACCCATAACGAATTTCGGAAATGCATACACTAATCGATAAGACTTAATCATCTGGGGCCGATGTTATAAAGGCATTTAATGGGGGGGGGTGGTCGCGAATTTTCTCATTTTCACATATTTTTCACATAGGTCCCCAAAACAAGACAGTTGCTTTTGTTGCAAAACTTTCCCTATCATTCACAATAGTCTTCCAAAGGTGGCCCCGACATGTGTTAAACATAGGAAAACGAAAAAGATAGGAAAATTTCGCGGTAACCGAAAGTTTGAGGGCTGTGCAAGAGCAAACGAGCTATAGCTTGGCAAAATGTTAATCTGGACTAGGTAGCGTGTTAATATCTATATGAGGTGTTTTTGCGTTAGCTCCGTGAATTTATAGAAATTTTCAAAGTTGGGTGAAGCCGGTTTTTGCACAAATTTGGCTTACAAAAACGTCACCAAACAAATGTTTCGTCGTGGCCTGAACTTACCGTTTACTGAACAGATTTCGCGTATAGATATTAACACAGTACACAAATAGAGGTTCAATTTGCATACGAAAAATCCATGCTGCTACTTGTGAGTAGTTAACAGTTTTGGTTACCGCGTTGGCGTTTTGCCTCAAAGCACTTCATTTTCTCAACTTTTTGGATATAATGGTCCATAAGTCGGGTGAAAGCCGAGCTATTGCAACCAAATTCGGTGAGCCAGTTTGCACATATGAAAGGAAGATGTGTGCATGTGTTTCACTGCAATTGCTGGTGTTTAACTGTGGACGCGTGCCTTAGTGCGATCACGGAGGCCTACAGTCAAAAAATGGCAAATTTTCAAATTTTTCAAATATAGCCAAATTTTATATCAAATTGGCGCTCTCGATGTCCTGAACATTTTATCTTCTTGCACCAAGTCTGTACAAAGCAGTATGGGAAAGCTAGAGCGCATTAAAGTTTGGAGTAAATAACAGTCGGAAGGAGCTTGATCAAATGGTTCAAACGCTGTTTCTCGCTCGTTGCTTGACGTATCATTGCCATTTGCACAACAATAAATAGCCCAAGATAGAGGCTTCAATTTGATGTATTGACCATACCGTAGTCTTCTGTCATCCTATATGTACACGTCTTCGAAGCCCTTAGCGAGGCATAGTGGCGTAAGTGCTAAATTGTAGGGATTTGAACTGCAATTTCTCTTAACTGGATTGACCCTGGACTCTAAAAATGTGTCTTGTTTTTGGACACATACGGGGGTATATTACACCCAAAAATGAGCGAAATCGGTGACTATAAAATTTGGTACCCGGCGACCCCCCCCCCCTTAAGACCATTGCCCGGTTTGTGTTCCTGTTATTGGTTTTAGTCAGCACCCATATTGGCTGTTATGGACACCTACATTTTAGCTGATTTCTTTATAACAAATAGCGATTTCATGACAATTAAGAAGGGTCACTGCGCTGGCTTTTTCCTACAGAGGTGGAGGTGTCCACCCAGAAATCGGTTCCCTCCAGACTTGGGTTCCCCCCACCGAATCCCCTCCCCAGGATTAAGGTCTTTTCCCACAGAACCCAGAAATGCCGAGAAAAAGAGGACTTTAAGAGTACATGTTTTAAAAATTGCTTTTGCCTGATCTTTCTGTGTTTTAACTATTTTAAGTTTAAAATTCGGTAAAAAATTGCATAATTTTTAGTTCAGCAGCAAAAGTAGCTATTTTTAAGCATTTTTCGAAAAAGCCCTCCCAGAAATCTGTGCCTCCTCCATACCTGGGGGACAACCATTAAATGTTTGCCTAGAAAAAGCCTTGAAAAAGCCAAGATAAAGATAACGAAGGATAAATTATTTAAAATTTGCTTTTTGAAAAAAGTTGCACTTTTTCATAACTCATTTTTAAATTGTTTCACTAAAAAGAATCGTAAGCTTCGTTTTCGTTTTAATTGCCACAGAGCTTGCTCTCTCTACATACTAGCTGAGATTGCCGATTGACAGCATTATTTTGAAAATGGTAAACCTGCTGCGCAGTTATACTTTTTTCGTGAGATGACAATCAACTGCTTAGATACAGCAAAATGTTCTGCAAAACATTGTGCAATAAATAATTGCTAATTGATAATTATCTTTGTTTACTCGTGGCAGAAAATTAACATTCATTCCATGTTTTAGCAATAATTTCAACTGTTGATTAGACAATATGCTCCAGTTTATTGTCGACTTGGATAATTTAGGAAATTAATATAAGAAGCGCAGAATTACTGATGCCAGTTAAAAGGCTTTATTTCTCATCAGTCAATGAAGCACAGCAGGAAAAGCCAATGGGCCATGACAGTGACCGCAGGGGTTTGGTCCGCAGCTCGAAATATAGTCACTGTACAACTAAACTTTACCGATATGAGACTGTGCAAACATATTTCTATTTGTATGTTTCTAGACATTTTATATGACTAAATCTAGTTAAAAATTAAAGATAATGTGCAAAAACAAGCTACAGTTTGCGGCTGCCCCTCATAGCCGCCTATATTCAAATTGCGCGCACATTACATCATCTCGCGCCTGCCTCATGTTGCTGGAAAGAGCATATCCTTCCATACTCGTTATGATCTTCTTGTTACAAATACTCAGGGAATAACATAATGATAAAGAGCAGGAGCAGACCCTGCTTAACTAATAAGAAACCCAACATGTTCTTGCCTAACCCACAAACTGCATAGATTTGTTTTCAATTTGCTGAAAAGTAATCTCCTGGTGTAATTGATCACAAATTTAACTAGAGTGGCTTCATACTACTATTTAGCTAAATGTCTGCCAGTGTAGACCACTTTTCATCGATGACTTCCAACTCGTCTTGAAATATATATAAAGGTAAAGATTTAAAAATTAGTGAGATGTGATCTTTCCATCTTAACATTCTGAAGAGAGAATAGTAATGAATCTCACCTGATATATACAAATAAAATAGACATCCATCCAAACTATTTTCAGATTTCTCTTCTGGCAGCTTGAGCTAAGCAGCAGCATAAGGTAATATGTAATGAATATGAAATATGAATGTATCTGCTAAAAAAATTAAACTGCATCATAATGTATCGTGTTTCCTATAAAATAAATTAGAAGAAGTGACGATTTGTTTGCATCTAACGTGGGAGTAATTTTGCAGATGCAGTCTTTAAAACATTACATTCTACAAGCAAGTCTTACTGGGTAAAAACATCTTTGAGGTTCGCTTTTATATTGTTCACAATATAACTCATAAGCTGACACACGGGTTTCGTATTTGTTTTAGTGTTCAGCAATCGTTAAGTGTTTTTACACCCCCAACTTCAAAAACAAGCTTTTATGATGTTGTGATTAACTGTTCTGCTAATAGCTAACATTTAACCAAAACACCTCAAACTATATTCTGTCGCATAGGGAGTTGTTACTGTAACTTCAATCAAATTTCAAAACATTTAAAGGGGGTTATTTCCTAAGTACAAAACGTGATGTTTGTTTCATTTGTTTCATGAATAATGTTACGTTTCAGACATGGCCTCCAGTAAACATTCTTTTATACCAAGGATATCAACAAATGAAAAGAATAAACTCAAAGTAACCGTCCACGACCCTCCGAAAGGGAACTCATTGAAATGCGGTTTAGTGAGCTGCAATTATCAGGCGCGAAAGCCGGGGATTCGAGAAAGGATGTCTAAACTGAAATACCACATTCTCAGCTGTCACCCAAGGTTCGCGGATGCTGAGTTCACAGTCCATTGCACAAAGTGTTCCATGGACATTCCATGGAGTAGGTGGCGTTTCCATTGGTGCTTCAGAGCTAGACCAACAGCCCTCACCCCACTTCAAGTGCAATGTGAATTTTGCGATGCGGTAAGAGAACTAAAGTTATATAACTCTTTTGCATCTTTACTGTGTTAAGACTGTGCATAAAATCAGATAATGCGCAGTGCAGCGTGCGACTAAGTTATAAGCACGCTGCATGCTGGGAGGCCGGTCCCTAACCTAAGTTGAGGAAACACAGTTACCTGCATGCTTCCGCAGGGTGTACAGCAGAGCACCAACCTAGACAGCTCTGCTGCACACCAAAAAATAGGTCTCCCAACCATGGCAAGCCATAATACTGCTGCCACTTCACATTGAGATTTGTCTAGCTTAAGCTTTCAAGCTTAAGCACATAGACATAGAGCGAGTGAGCGTACCACTGTTGCGACCAGGAACTTATTGGAGTTTGCGTATTTGAGTTTCATTTTCCAGGTTTTTCCAGGTTTTTCAAGCTTTTCAGAGGCTATTTTCCAGGTCTTCCGTTGCTAAATTCTGAGCAAATTAAGCTAAAACTGGAGTAGGTCTTAGGCACCGGTACCTTAAAACTTCACATTTTGGCTTTTAACATTAGAAAATAGCAGTTTGAAGCTTTGTTTACAGAACAGATCTGGAATGCGGTTGAACTATCATTCATTAATAGCGCAAAATTAACTTTCAAGGGTCCGAACCGTATTCTGTTACACTTTTTCGAGCGTAAGAGCAAACATACACTGGGCTCTTTTCAGTGGGGCGGCGGTGGGGACGCCCTCCACTTGGCCCCACCCCCACTTTTTTGGGCTTCCCCCTCCCGGCTCACAATAAGGTGCCTCGAAAATGCAAAATATTAAGGATTTTTGGTCAAAATTTTCAAGAATTTTTGGGCTTTGCCGCAGTGTTTTTATTTGGCCGTCGACTTATGTGTAACGTTACACACCTCACCAAAAATTTTTGCTATTTTTTAGAAAAAGTGTGTAACTGCCCAAAAAATTCGAATTTACTCACGTTTAAATAAAACGTGTGTATCTCGTTATCATTACAGAGGTATCAAAGCTGTCAAACACGTGCTCGACAGAAGTGAAGTTTGTGCATTTTTTTAAAATTTTAATGCTAAATAAAGAAAATTTGCTGAAATATTGAAATCGATTAGCAAATTCCGGATTTTTCCAGGTTTTTCCAGGTCTTAACCCTAATTCCAGGTTTTTACAGGTATTTCCAGGTTTTTCCAGGTCGCATGTACCCTGCCATATAACTGACTGTAGTGTAGGAACGAGCAAAAACGAACAGTTTTTTACATTCTCATGTTATTTTGTCTGCATACAGACAATCTTGTTTCTTTTCAGATTCTCCCGCGCCAGGAACTCATGGCAGAACACTTGGCGGTAGAACATACTGGTTCTGCTGGAAACCAAAACAACAACAACATCCAACAAAACGACAATACCGCCGTTGAATGCAATGTCTGCTGTGACAACATCGTCAACACTGCTATGCGGCCTTGTGGCCATACATATTGTTCCGGCTGTGCAGAAATTCTAAATACTTGCGCCTTCTGTAACCCAACAAAAGAAGGCTGCATTCGGATTTTCATTTAGCTTTTACTGAATTAGTGAGTGATCTGTATTTTAGTCATTTAATGGTTTTAAATTTGATGAAAGGGTTGCTGTAAAACTGAATGAAACCTTTCGTCCAAGTTGTAGAAAATAATGATTGCTGAAGGTAAACGTAATGTATTATTATTCGGTCGTAACCACTTGTCTAGTAACTGCTAGCGCTAGGTAGCGCAGTAATTAGGTTATAATGCTTCAACCATTAAGGTGTATGCTTTGTCGAACCGCCATGCGACCTGGCAGGGGAGCATTCGCGTATTCTGGTCAGAGCACTAATTTTTCACAATGCAATGGAGAAGAAAAACCAAACTTATCTTGTATGCATTCTGCACGTGGTAGCTCAACCTGATGGGGGGCACCCCTTGACAATCTCGGTAAATTGCCCAGGAGGGATGTGAAATGGGTGCTAGAGCTTATTTTTTGCAAGCTCTAGACTTGAAATATGATCCTCCACTTATAGCGCAGTAAGAAATCACTGCGCTGTCGGAGGTTGAATTTACATTAAAAACATTTAAACCCGGGACCAGTGTTCTGAAAGCCAGATTACTTTTATATGATAAAGAAAGCCGGTTTGAGTCGTGGGGGGTGGGGGAGGGTCATGAACTGACAATCAGTTTCTGCTAATATAAGCCTGTGTCGGTAACCCCCATTAAATGGGATAATGGGCATGTTTTGTCGAACCGCCATGCCATCTGGCATGGGCGCATTCGCGTATTCTGGTCAGAGCACTAATTTTTTACAATGCAATGGAGAAGAAAAAAATTATCTTGTATGCATTCTGCACGGTTGCTAAAGGAGCTAAATTTTAACAAGAAAGCTAGCTTCTCAACACTACAACTGTAGTTAACTAATAATTAAATAAATGAATTAAATAACGTATGTAAAATGTAAAAATGAATTCTTTCTTTCCTTTCCATAAAATAAATTTCAATGTCTTTAGAGCAATGTATAATTAATTTCATCTATATATTTTTCAGGAAATATATATTTTTGGTATATTAGGAACGGACTCACACTACTCAGCGCGACTTGGGGGATCTTAGTGGAGGTGGAACTTAATTTACCATGCGGTGAAGTTTCCTCCAACAAGAAGCTGACTACAAAAATTAATGAATTTGTGTTTAGCTGTGTAGGAATTGTGTATATAAATAATCCTCGTCATTTTTTGTCACAATGCAACCTTCAGAAATCCTGCAAAACGACATTAGACTATATATGGAATAGAGTTAAAAATAAATGGTTTAAAACTATTATAATTATCATCAGTTTGAGGGATGGAACATGCTTTGATATTTATTAGATGCTTAGTATCAAAAATTTCCTAAGTATTTTTGTAAAGAGTACGCATATGGAATCAATCGGTTGAACAAAGGAATCGGGATCAGTCAGGAATAATAATTCTACAGCTACTGGCATGTATTTTAGGAAAAACAAAAGTTCAAGAAAGAGAAAAGAACAGATAGTAAACGAA
This sequence comes from Trissonchulus latispiculum, assembly GCA_030248195.1. NCBI lineage: Eukaryota > Metazoa > Nematoda > Enoplea > Enoplida > Ironidae > Trissonchulus > Trissonchulus latispiculum. Next base: position 16,854 of record JASAND010013863.1, read on the forward strand.
AAGAACTGTAGACATTACATGAGACATTACAAAACTCAACTGTAAACCTGGACCTACTGTTTCGCTTGCTAGTTAATTGGATGCAAAAGATAGAAGACCGCGATGAAATTAGAAAACTTGCAATAAAGTGAATCTAAAGTAGTAGAGAGCAGGTAATATCTCAGATACCGTTACCTGCGGCGCTCGCTACTACTTAGTATACACTTTAGTAACAGAGCTCTTAGTAGAGCAAATTCATACACTGGACTGTCTTGCAGACAGGAAATCTCGAAATAAAATAATTCTACCTTAAACGCTTAACGTCTGAGGATTTGTATAAAATCAAGGGAAATTTTTAATGTTACCAGTATATAATAGTTAAATTCTATCTACTGAAATTATAGTTTGCTTAATTCTAAATTTCTTTAAGGAAAACTGTGCAAAATGTAAAAATGTGTAAAATTTTAATATTAGTTTAAAATTCTGATTGAAGTTAAGGCAAATTTCAGTCATGTTTCCCCCCAGATATATTATTATTTGATGCCTGTTAATTTGATAACAATAGAACCATTCTATTACCATCAAGTGCTATAGAAATCGAGTGTTTACTTAAAGCTATCTGTTCAATTAGAGCAGTCAAGTATGTTGATTAGGATCTTTCCCCTCTTGAGATCAGATGCAGAGAATAGCAAAGTGGCTTCATAACTGACGCTTTTATGTATCACTCTTGATTTTAAATCATAAATGTACCAAATTATTGCAAACAAATTAGTCAATGACAAATTCGTGGATAAATTTGGATTTAAACCTAAATAAAATATTTAAAAATTTGGATTTTTCTCTAAATTAAAAATTTAGAAGTTGGTCAGTTTGTTTGAACTACAATTTCTATGATGTGCAGTGACCCTTTTTCAAAAGTTCCTTGAATTTTCAAAAGTGTTGCAGTTCCCGAAAATTTTGTTCAAAGCTATGCATATTATTGCTGGCTGGCGGAATTGTTTGATTTTATAAGGTCCAAGTTTGAGGTGAGGTTGTAGCATATTTTAATAAAAAAGAAACATTTTGATAGGAGAACTAGCCTTCGTGGAAATATTATTGCAAAAAACGTGCATGTTTATTTTATAAGTTCACAAAAACAGGCATAAATAAATCATCTTTATCATGTATTTATACAGTGTAGCATGCGATTCACTACATTCAACTGTACAAAAATTACACAAGAAATAATAAGTATACTTTAGACGACGAAAGTTGTTTATATGTAAGCAAGTCTTCAACAAATATGAAGTTCTTTCAAATCGCGTCTGCAAGTTCAGCGTGCAAATTTGCAGAGGAGATAAATAAGCGCAGATTTTATTTCATCTACTAAACCTTCAGAGCTAAGTGTTCGTACCATTCTAAGCCATTGTGTACCGTTCCTTGATTTACAGGGTTATGGTTCGGGGGCCTTGTGGGCCACCACCCAAGCCGGCCGACAGCAGTTTGCATCAACACCTAAATTTGGGCAAATGAACTTTAAAAAAACTAGAGTTAACCCTTTTCATGTTCACGGCGGCCATTTGTGATCGCCATCAAACAGAAGTGGTGATGTTTGGCATCTGTTCCATAGAGTAGAAACAGATTGCATGGTGGAGCTCTGATCAAGCTCTGATCACGTCCTCCCTTTTTTGTCGGCATTCTCACTACTGATTAGAGTATAGAAAGAGTATATTAGAGTATAGTTCAACAGTTGCTGAAAAAATGAAGCCCTTTTGGCGGAATGGATATGCATGTTTCTGTCTTAATTTAAACAATTCCAGCATCGGACGTAATTCGTTGGCGGTAAAGCCGTTCTCCGGCTTGATAGGCGAGGTTATGCAGATTAAACTAACGTTATAGTGTCTCATAATCATGTCTTGCACCTAGATATAGATTAGTTCATTTTAAGCAGTGAAAGTATAGTGCGTCTGTCAAAACATTTTGAGTACACCATTATAGCGAGTTTCCGCAGATTAGACATATGAAAAACTAGCCAGCTGAATTCCGTTTTTTTCGAGCACTTTTTCAGTAGCCTCGCAAGGTGACATTTAACTTTAAGTGGTGCTTTAGAGTCCCCTTATATCAAACTTTCCAAATGTAACACTAACTATCTGATTGCTGCAAATCTGGTGCTCTAACAGAGCACGAAAATTTGGCTGGAATTGCAGCTATGTTGGTTCTGCGGAAACTCGCTATAATGGTGTACTCTAAATCTTTTGATAGACGCATAGCAAAAGTCATAACTTGCCAGATTTGGACGGCTTCTAACTTTTCCTGGGTACATCGGGGACTTTTCAATGCTTAATTGAAATGCAGAGCTATTAATTTTCTGTCGATTAGTGGTAGTCCCACCTCTGTAGGTGCACAGTAAAACACGGTTGTAATGTGGGTAATAGCGACCCCGCTATCACCCCCTTTCCAAGTCCTTTCTTAATTATAATTTCCGTCGCGTTTCCTAAAAATACCCTAAAATCCCCCAAAACTCCCCAAAATCCCCTCTTAATTATTGTGTTAGTATTTTATTGGGAAGTCCGATAATTTGTGTTCCTCCCCTTGCGGAAATGCAATTTTTGTAATTTGTGGTGCTATCTTTATGTTGATAATTCGAAAATTGTTCAAAACCCTTAATTTTCCTATTTTCTCAGTTCTGTAATTAATTTGTAATTTGGTTGGCTTGTGGAAGATCGAACCTCCTGTTTCCAACGCATGACAAAGTTCTCCTTGTACAGTTAAGTCACCTTTCAATGAGTTGGGAATAAAATTTTGGTCGCGTCAAGTCGGTCTCTAAAGTTGGGGGCCCCCATTATTTGAAATTCTATTACACCTAAGAGATTTCCTTTTCCTTTTTCTTACTAAAATTCTTCGAACCTAACTATTTTCTAATTACCTTTTTGTGTTTACAACTAAAGCCCCATGTAATGAGGAGACGCTGCGTCTTGCCTCTTTGTGATGTGTATTTATTTTTAGTGAAGTTATGAAGTTATTTTAGTGTGAAATCGTTGTAAAAATATTAATTTCGTAGCGAAATATATTTTGTATAAATTGTGGGTGAAATTGTTGTGAAACTGGTATTTTTCTATGTTAAAATGGCGTATGTTTTATTCAGCCATCCTAGTCGCTAGGTGGCGTTGTGGGTATTAGACTTGCAGACACACATAGCTGGGTCTGCAAGAGGGTCTCAAAATGGACCAATCAAATTCTTCAAAATTTCTCAGCAGCCTTCTTTCTTTCAATACACTTTCAGTCTAGCCTTGTATTTCGCCTAGGATGGTTGTGTCTTTCTATACGCCTCACCCCTGCCCTATTTTGTGTTTTATTGATTTTCTGCTGCTCTCATCCTGGGGTTCCGTAAGTTGTGTTCTGGTTTTTTCCTGCTTGCTCCGAGGCGACCTCGTGAGCATCCACTGAATTTATTTTATCCTCTTCTTCTGAAATTTTCTCGCTTCGCGTGTTTTATTTAAAATTTCATGAGTATTTTTGAAGTAGTTTTTCCGTTTATAGTTTGACGGCCGCGACGGCTTAGAGATCCTTATGGGTTCTTCTTTACATGTATAATGTTTAATAGCTTTACCTGTCTATAGCTAGTAATTTTATGCTGTAAATTCTCTGTCTTATGTCTATGAAAATATGTCTTATGAAAATATGTCTTACTATCTTTTCGGGAGTTGGTCCCCTGTATCATAGGGGTCGCGGCAGCGACCCCTATAATATGTGTGAAAAGTGGCTGGAGACAGTGTAAAATAAGCTGCGCAGAAGCTGCGCAAAATCCTGCGCAGATCCTGCGCAGATTTCATGCGCAAATTGTAGAGCACATCGAGTTTAGTATGTCTGTGAAGTTTCAGCCCCGTATCACTTACCGTTAAAAAGTTGCGCCCCGGACCGGTTATGGCGGCGATGTTTTTTTTTCCGGTTTCTCCTATTTGATGGTTGTATTGTACATAATGTTCGCCGCTTTCACGTGATCTGCATCGGTGGGCCAACCTAAAGGGCTATGGGGTCTAGTAGTACCCTCTAAAGAATTTAAGAATCACAACTTTTTTTGCGCCGCAGCTGCGCCACAGCGCCGCAGTGGCGCCGCAAAGTCGGCTCATAGCGAAAAGTGACCATTTTTATGGTCGTCGCTCAGGTCGAACGTTACGAGCTGGAGCTGATTTCTTTTTATATTCAGAAATTACATATATTGAACTAACTAACGGTCCAGGTTGCGTTTCTCTATCACTTCCCTAGCGACCACAGTGGCCCGTCAAAGATGGCGAAAATTCGAAAAATGAAAAATCAAAATTTCTCGCTATCTATTTAACTTTGAACGCTCAAATCTTCCATACAATGGTTTTCTGGCACGGAGAATCGATTCCCGCAGTCAGTTTTACCGTCAGACCCACCCATCTTGCTGGGCTGGCTCCACTTTGCCGTCGGGAGGGTCAAGTCGGAAACCGCTTCCTGGAGGTCCATAGTAGGCTTTACCTGGCCTCTCAAAACTTTGTCTATAGGGGTTTTCTGGTGCGCCCAGCTCATTCCCGGTGTCCTTTTTGCCGTAGGACTCATCCATCTTGCTGTGCTGGTTCCACTTTGCGGCTGGAGGGTCATGTCGGAAACCACTTCCTGGAGGTCCATAGTAGGCTCTACCTAGCCTCTCAAAACTTTGTCTATAGGGGTTTTCTGGTGTGCCCAGCTCATTCCCGGTATCCGTTTTCCGTCCGACGTACCTATTTTGCTGGGCTGGTTCCACTTTGCCGTTTGAAGGGTCAGTCGGGGGGTCAAGTGGTCGAAAATAAAATTTTTCAAAAGTGGTCAAATTTGGTACAAAATGAAAGCCCTAAGCGAGCTGAGCAACTTTTTCATAGAACTGCATGCTCAAAGTGGCTGTAGAGTGCTGTGGTGGGGTGGGGTGAGGACTTAGGCGATTTTGGGTCAAAACTAAAATTTTTCAAAAGTGGTCAAATTTGGTACCAAATGAAAGCCCTAAGCGAGCTGAGTAACTTTTGTCATAGAACTGCATGCTCAAAGTGGCTGTAGAGTGCTGTGGTGGGGTGGGGTGGGGACTTATGCGATTTTCGGGCAAAAATGAAAGTTTTCAAAAGTGGTCAAATTTGGTACCAAATGAAAGCCCTAAGCGAGCTGAGCAACGTTTGTCATAGAACTGCATGCTCAAAGTGGCTGTAGAGTGCTGTGGTGGGGTGGGGTGGGGACTTGGCGATTTTCGGTCAAAAATGAAAGTTTTCAAAAGTGGTCAAATTTAGTATCAAATGAAAGCCCTAAGTGAGCTGAGCAACTTTTGACATGGAACCATCCACCAATATTTGCTGTGCCAAATAACGTCACGTGCCCATGAAACTTTTGTCTTTACTTCTTCAACCGGAATTTAAAGGATATATATACCTATTTATATTTATTATATATTTAAAGGATATATATATACGATACAGCCAACACACATATTATCCTCTTTTGTGCGGAGCATTTTTGTTACTTGTTTCTGTCCCAAATAAATGCGGTCTCAGTTGCTGAGCCGTCTTTCTTACTAGTTTAGGATTTTTATTAGAACTGTATAGTCGGTAGGTAGGCCTTTATTTGAGTAAAGGACTGGCATAGGTAGGAAAATTTTAATATTTGCTGAGCGTGTATTTAAATTTATTTCCGACATTTCTGTGTTTGTTCTGAGGTCCTATTCTGTTTTCATCGGAGGTTTAAATCCTTTCGTTAGGTTCCACTTAGGCTTTATTGGCGAGATCCTGCCCAGGTCGACTGGAACATACCTCTCCTCCAGGTCGACGTTTCCATCTGCGCTCAGCACCCACACGTAAAGTTTGGTAAGGCCACACACCTCCAACTTTACAATAGGCTGCCAGTCCTCGACCTTTTTCGTATTTTTCTCTAATTCCCCTCCATTTTGTATTGTGTTTTGTAATTTGGTATTGTTTCCAATTGTCAGCATAATTGTTTTTCGGTAACTTTTCTCAGTTTTATTGGAGTATTTAGTCTATTCGTACTCCCTTGTCAATTGTATTCTGATTGAGTCCGTTTTTGCTTTTCTTACTTTTTCTTTTCTGTATTGATCTCGTAATAATTGCATTTTTGCCTTTTTAATCGTGTACGTGTTTAACCCCCTTAATTTCAGGAATTTTTCTACTCTTGTGTGTACGTACATAACGTGTTTTCTTATAGCTAATTTTTAATACTGTGGTATTGTGGTATACGTGTATTTGTAAAAGCACGCTGCGTGTAATTTTCTTTTAGATTTATCCCTAAATCCTGTGTGACTTTATTTCTTGAATCATGGTCCAGACGCAACAGAAGCTGACTGACGCCCCCTAAATCGGGCAACCCGACTGACAAGCGACCCGTGAAATCCGACGGCTTCGGGCGACTCACAATTAGTCAACCAGGCCTGAGCAAGTCGTCTTCAACCCAGTCCTCAACAAGCCAAGCTTCTTCAAGCTCGGCAGCGACTGCCCCCTTGCCCAAAAGATCGGGACTTCGCTCAAGTTCGGCCAAAAGCATAGCCCTTATGGAAGAAGAGGAAGCCGGGATAGCGACAAAAGCAAAGGCAGAAATCCCCGACCAGAATTTAGATAACCCACAGGAGGACGCCGCCTCCGATAAAACGGACAATTTTAAGTCACCTGAGAGGGGCGACCCCAGTGAGGAGGAATGGGACGAGGAGGCCAGTATTCGGGAACAGTTGGAGATTATCCGACACCGCCTGAGCCGATTGACCAAGGAGGTGCAGCGCCGGGAAAGAGACCAGGGAGCATTTTCCGGGCCCCTTCCAGGTATATCGGATGTTAATGATTTGTGTAAATTTCTGAATCAATTGGAAGTCGAAATTTACGGCCAACGCCCTCGTCTGGGGTCGGATAGCTCCATTATGCGCCGACACCCAGGGGGATATGCCCCGCACCCTTTTCCTCGACCCTTGCCGCGGCGACAAGAGGACGAGACCTACCGAACCAGGCCAGGACGACCTGAACCTGGGGCTTATGGACCCGCCGTCCCCCAATATCGGACCACAGCTCATATCGACCTGGCTAGACCTGGACGTACCCTGCGACCGGGTATCAGTCAGCAGCCAGATGGAGATGGCCCTGAGCCCGAACCGGTAGAAAGCCACCTAAGATGCGTGAGCCAATGGATAAGTGGGTTGTCCCGGTGCGGGACCAGCCTCAGGACCCTGAACCCGAGCGGGCACCCATTTGGGACGCTGACAAAATCTCCCGAGTAAGACATTTAACTGAAAAGGAATATTGGGTGATTCGGGGGCTACTGACTGCATGGATTGCCGATATTCCAAGACCAACATGGGAAACTCTCGAGAGTGACTTCCCACGGGTTTGTATGGAACTATTGTCCATGTGGCCTCGACCTCAAGAGGACCCAGAGGCGGGGTTACCTCCCTACCAAATGGGCCGGGCTAGCCGCCAACCCAGTCCAGTCTTTGCTAGAAGCCGCAGAGGCAGCGAACGCAGGAAGCCACCCATTATTGACTTGGATTCTTCTGATGACCAAGTACGAGGCTCTGGCGATGATAGGCTCAGACCGCGACGAGAGACTCCTCCGCGGTCCCGAGCCTCCCCGGGCGATGATCGACCCACACCACGACGGGTGACCCCACCCCGGTCTAGAGCCTCTTCCAGGGCTCATCCATCTTCACCACCGGTGCATACAATATCTAGCCCACGCCGACAGTCACGAGAGCGGGATCGCTACGATTCCCGTAGAGAACGATCAACGAGAGACTCGAGAACCTTCTTCTTACGAGAGTTTACGGCACTTGGGTGAATACCTCAAAGGGTTCAAAGGGGTTAAACCCTTTCAAGGTTCGCAGAGTAACATCAAATTTTCGAGTTGGCTGGCGAGCTTTGAAACAACTGTGAGGGTACACGACGTACCTTCCATCATGAAGTGCAGAATCCTGTGGACGCTGTTGGATGACAAGGTCAGGGAGGCTATGACACCTTGCCCCCCTGATACATTCAAAGATCTAATAACTAGACTTCGCCAATTATATGAGCCTTTGCCAACCACAACGGAACAATATGCAGAGCAGTTCTATAGTCGCTCACAGGAACCGCAAGAGAAGCCTCATGATTATATAGCAGCGCTACGCTGGCTAGCGGTTCAGGCTTTTCCGGTCGAAGCATCCTTCGATCGGGAAAAGAAGGTGGTTACCCTGTTTAAACGGGGCCTTAAGCCGGAATCGCGGTCTAGAATGGCTGCACCATTGGCCGAAATCCAGTTTTGGCCTCATGTCCGGGAGAATGACTTAATCACTCGGGCTCTGCATATTGTGGAATCAGTCCAAGTAGAGCTGGACAAGAAACAGGCAGCGACTGTCTATAGTGCCCAAGGTCGTGGACCACAATGCTGCGCCGCCCAACAGGAGCGACCCCAACGGGACCAACAACGGTATCATGAGTATTTTTGAAGCAGTTTTTCCGTTTATAGTTTGACGGCCGCGACGGCTTAGAGATCCTTATGGGTTCCTCTTTACATGTATAATGTTTAATAGCTTTACCTGTCTATAGCTAGTAATATTATGCTGTAAATTCTTTGTATTTTGCTTTCGTGAAAATTGTGTAGTTGTAATTGCAGAATTCTTGTTGTATTTTCTTGGTCGTTGATTGTCCAAATTGAAAGTTAATTTATGTCTTTTACTATCTTTTCGGGAGTTGGTCCCCTGTATTTCTGTCCCAAATAAATGCGGTCTCAGTTGCTGAGCCGTCTTTCTTACTAGTTTAGGATTTTTATTAGAACTGTATAGTCGGTAGGTAGGCCTTTATTTGAGTAAAGGACTGGCATAGGTAGGAAAATTTTAATATTTGCTGAGCGTGTATTTAAATTTATTTCCGACATTTCTGTGTTTGTTCTGAGGTCCTATTCTGTTTTCATCGGAGGTTTAAATCCTTTCGTTAGGTTCCACTTAGGCTTTATTGGCGAGATCCTGCCCAGGTCGACTGGAACATACCTCTCCTCCAGGTCGACGTTTCCATCTGCGCTCAGCACCCACACGTAAAGTTTGGTAAGGCCACACACCTCCAACTTTACACACACCCGGCGTTTTCTCTAACTCCTAACCCTCCCCTCCCTACTTTTTATCCACCAGTGGGGTTTGACCCCATTTCCCCTCCCCTTCCACAGATCAAGCCATCCCCCCTTGTGTTGTTATTTTCCATTCCATCCCCTCCCCCCTTTTTATTGCTGGATTGTCCTCCTCCCCCTTTTGTACTCCTTTGCAACTGCTGTTGTTTATTTGTCGCGCCTCCTTTGCTTGCTACATAGCCGTTTTTTCCCTTTCTCGCTCACGCATCGCTTATTTTTCTTGTCAGTCTCGTGAGTCATCACTGTCTTAAAAAGTTGTTTATCTGACCTAGTTTCTTTGCTTTGTTAGTCGGTGCCAGCCCTTGCTTGTTTTTGTCAGTTTTACTGCCTGTCCCGTATTTTTTTGTATTGCCCTACATTTGTGTTATTTTTCCCCTGTTGGGTAGCCCACAGTAATTCGCCCGGGTCGGTATTTCCTCTGTCCCTGTATTTTTATAGTAAATCGCCCAGTTGTCTGAGGTTATTTTATTTACATTAATTAATTTTTATTAACCTAGAAGTGATCTCTAATTTAATAGCTAGGTAGACTCTGGGACTAGCCCGGAGTATTTTATAACTGAGCCCGTGTCGTGTGCGTGTCCCCCGATTTCTGTCTGGCGCCCCGTTGGCGTCCCCCAAAATTATTTTCCCCCGTTGGCGAGGCAAGTCGGTGGATTTTTGGGAGCCGCCTGGACTAAATATCTCCACCCGCAGTCGCTGATTAGCGTTCTTTGCGCACAGTCCCACGTAGAATTTGGTGTGAGAGCTCAGCGGTTTAATTCCCGGCTCTACCCATATTTTACATTAGGCTGCCAAGTCTAGGCTCCTAGTGTCCCTTTTTTTCCGAAAATTTTCCCCATTTTATACCCCCCCAACTTGAAAAATTTTCCCAACCCTCCCCCGCCCCAATAAAATTTTCTACACCTAAAAAGTAGCAAATTTTTACCCCCCCAACCTAATCCAGCAACCCCCCCCCCACCCACAAAACTTTTTGGGAGGGAAAATAAAATTTTTCCAAAATTTTTATTTGATTCTTGGGGTAGCCCCGGAATCAAATACAGTGTTGTTGGACGACTCAGTGCCCAACTGGTGGATTATTGCGACTTTTTGCCGATTTTGGACCGAATCCTGCATTTTGCCCCAAACCCTGATTTTTGCCCCGTATACGTACATAACCTACGAGTTTCGTGTCCGGGGCCAGGAAAACCCCGATTTCTAGTTATATGCGTATATCTTACCCAGAAAAGCCCCACCCTACCCAAGTCCTGCCCAAAAATTGGATATACGTATATAACTGTACCGGTAAGTCTGTGTGTTTTTTCTAATTTTTTTCTTTGTATTTTAAATGGATAATCGCCCTCCTGACGACGATCCCTTTGACAGTAATCCCAGAGTGACCCGATCCCCCAACCCTCCTCCTCCCGATCGTGGGGCCACGGCCGGAAGTTCTGGGGGAGCCCCGGATCTTCCGTCCATATCCGCCTCGGTTCTGACCAAAGCGCTGAGGGTGAGCCCCGCGCCCCCCAAGAATTCCCCCAAGACGGTTGTAGGGGTAGCCCCTCCCGTCATAATTCCACTGTGCATCTGGAGGGGTCTGACCCTAATGAGGAGGATAAATTGCGGACCCGGTCCCAGTGGAAAAAATGCCAGGAACAACTGGCCCAATTGCCCGATGCCGATTTTTACCCTAAACACCCCATTCTGGACCGTCTCACTGGTTCGGCGCCTGCCCCACCACGGTCCAGAAAATCGATGCCCCCCATTTTTCGACCCCGAGCTACATCTGAGGGAGCTCAAAACCGTCAAAATCGCCGAGCTAGTTGGCATTGGGCCATTGCCTCCCCCTCATCCGGCTTGATGTGGGACAAGTCGGGTGACGTGCAGAACCGCCAGAATTATGATGACGAAATCCCCCCGCTAACTTCTCATGATTCCTACCCCTCTACGTCGGGAAATTCGGCGGTTTCTGCACCCCCATCTCACCCTGAACCGCCATCTGGAAAACCCCAACCGAAACCAAAACCCACTCTGGGTTTTTGTCCCAAAAGTCCCGGCGTGCCCAGGTTGGGCCCCTTCCTCCCGCAAAACCCCGTTCGACTGCTTTGATAAGCAGGTCGGTAAGTTTTAGCGGTTTTTTACGGTTTTAGCCCAACAAGTCCGTGGTATGTCCCGAGAAATGTGGGTTTTTTGGTATCAAAACCATCCGAGGGTTTTTGCAAAATTTTTGGAAATCGTGGAGGCCATCGAACAGGATTCCGACGTGACCCCGTCCCCGAAAACGCGGACTAGGGGGCAGCCCCCTAACCGTCCACTCCCTAACCCCGGTGGCTCTCCACCATCTTCTGACTCGGAATCCGAAGGGGATCGCCCCACATTTCCATTCCGACCCCGTGCTCAGAGTGATTCAAGGGCCAATAGGCCTGCTCGCCCCACTATGTCTCGGAACCCTGCCCCCCCAACTGCACACTAGGGAAGCCCTGGTGGCGCAGACCAACCTGTCCATGGCACGCCAGGTCGCCGAATACCTCAAGGCCTTTAAGGGAACGAAACCATTCCAAGGCCCCCAAAGCCAGATCAAGTTCACGACCTGGATTGCTAACTTCAAGGACACGGCCCGTGTCCATGAGGTCCCCTCCCACCTGCTACATAGAATTTTGTGGCAATTCCCTGAGGACCCCGTCAAGGAAGCCCTCCATGGCCCAAATCTACCAGAAACCTTCGAAAAACTGGTAGATACCCTCAAGCAATTGTATGAACCCATCCCTACGACCGTCGAACAGTACGCTGACCAATTTTACCGTCGACGGCAACAACCCTCCGAAAAAGCCCTCAAATACGTTACTGCCTTGAGGCTTTTAGCAGTAAAAGCCTTCCCCTCTGCTGGAATTCGCGAACGCGACCGGAAGCTGGCTGAGCAGTTCAAATCCGGCCTGAGGGAAGCCCTTAGGACCCGGGTTGCTGGTCAGCTGGCCGAAATGACCTATTGGCCCCAATATGAACAGAGCTCGATGATCGATCGTGCTCTCCTCATTGTCCAGTCCGTTGAACGGGCCATGGAGGAAGAAACCACACCCCTTGCCTATGAGGCTCGAGCATTGGATGACCTATTGGATGACCCCGAATACTATGATATCCCCCAGATTCCCCTGATCATGATACGTACGCAGCAGAAATGCGTATGGCACCCTCCTACCCCCTTCCAGCTCGAGCCCAATACCCACAGTCCCGCTTCCAACGGCCCCAAAATCCCCGATCGAGCGATAATTGTAGGCCTGGCTATAACTATCCCTCTAAATCTGGCCCCCGCCCTGATAATAGAAATCCGAGATCCTATGGCCCCAGACTTTGTTTTTGGTGCTCTCGAGAAGGGCATGGATGGATCCAGTGTCCTGATCGCTTACGAGCTGTCGACAAGTTCGGACCCAACCACCCTGGGTTCCTACGTATGTTGAGTAACCCAAAGGTGGCTGTCAGTGATCAGCCACCACCCCAGCCCCAAACCCCGTCCGATCCGTACAGAGGCCCCCCGAATGAACCCCAGTCCCGATCCTATCACCAGAGACCCCCAGCCTCTTTCAGAAACAGGGAAACGCCAAACAGGGGCGTCCTCAGTAGACCCAGGAGGGCGTCCCTTACCACCCCCCTTTACGGAAAATATGGTAACTGTGTCCCATAGTAATGATCCTGGGACAGCAAATCCTTGCTCAACCGAGCCGGATTCCTCCGCCCCCCCACATCCTCATCGCACACCCTCCCTATCTGGATCCTCTTGTTCAACCGAATACACCCCATCTCCTCCCCCAGCTAATAAAGTTCCTGGTTTGTTCGACCATTTCGTCGAACCCCCCTACCCCGTCCGACGTAGCCTTTCCTTCCTCGAATCCAAACAAACCAGGGTATGCCAGTGGAGGCCTACAGCGGAGTTTGTCAACATGTACGGAGGTTTCCCCGGTGGCGGGGATTCCGTCCGGTACGGGAACGGTAACCTCCGCCCCAACTGGTTTTGGTCCAAATGGAAAGAGACCTTTGGTATCCAAGCCGTGTCCGCCCAATATGAGGAAATTTGCAACAATCCCAGTTGTAAATATTGCCTCAGGAGAAAACGCCAACGGAAACGCCACCAAGTCTGGTTCCCTCCTCATGAATTGGTAATGGCCAACGGTGGTTACCCTGGTGGTGGTAACCTTGCCCGAGACGGAGTGGGCACCATCCGACCCTATAAATTTTGGAATCGATGGCGGAAGCAGGTGAAACCTTTTGGAGATAGGGGAGCCCCGTCTCGCAAAAAGTCGCCTCATACCGCCCCCATCCAGACTCAATCCTCCTCCCCAACCCTTACCCATTCCCAACCACCAACAACCCCACCCCAACGTGAGAATTCTGACCGTCCTCAGGATTCCTACCCTCCCCAGAATTCTGTCCCACCCTTCACGGGGGCAAACCTGGTGCTGCTGAGTGACAAACGGGTCAAACGTCGACAGTGGAAACCCTCTGGTCATACCTATAAACCCTCAAAAGCGTCTAAAAAGATCCAGGTGGATCTTATTGACAACGTCCCGCCCCTCAATGACCCGCTGCTGTCCGCAAAAACCCCTCCCAAACAAAATCGTAAAAACGTACGTATTTCTGACAATGTACGTACACATTTCCCCCCTAACTTTCGCCAAAGCCCTGGGGAGATCTTGCAATCTCCTCAGCAACAAGACCTCCCCAGTACCTCACAGCATCAGGATGCCCCTACCCCCTTGGATAACGACGATTTGGCGGCCCGTCTCCAAAACCTACGTAACCTTGGAAAAGCTCCCACTGGAAAAAAACCCTGACCCGATACGCCTTCTACGCAAAAAAGGGGACAACTCGTAGCAGTTGGCCCCTCGCCATTCCAAAAGCGCCCGTCATGACCATGTCCCCCCAACAGCAACTTCTGCCAACCCCTTCACTCCTGAACAGTGGGCACCCTACTTTGAGCTGGCTGACATGTTTCAGGAGGTCCGAGAAGAATTGAACGAAGTTGAACATGCCCAATATGAACTATTGGGTTCTGTCTCCCAGTCCCTCAAAAAGGCTACCGATGAGGACTTCCATACGACCACGACCCAAGTCCGACGGAAAGTAGACGAGTTTGAGAACCTACTTTTCGATCTTATGGCCATGGACCGCCGGCGGACGAGGGAATTGGAAGCTTCTTTCCAACGCCGTCTGCCCAATATGTCTATATGGGCCGACACCATCCCTCAACCCCAGCGTCCTCGGTCCGATTCTACGACCGACAATACCGCTCCTACCCCTGTCACAACACCCAACCCCACCTATAAACGATCCTATTCTGAGGGGGAAGCCCCTCTAACCCCCAAAACCCCATCCCTACCATCCAAATTGATTCCCCCGTAAAAGACCCACCGCCCCTTCCTCCTCCTAATCCAACGCAATTTCTGGAAACGGAGGATGCCCAAACCCCGGATACCTCACCGCCCGAAAATACCCCTGTTGATTCCATCAGGGACGCAGTTAAAGCGGTCCTGATGGGTAACACCTCATTTTTCGCGTCTGAATGTTCCCATGTCTGGCTTATCCCTAGTGGGGGGTGGGGGGCCGCCCCCCATTCGGCGACCTCCCCCCCATTCGAGGAGCCCCCCATGAAAAGCCCCCCCATAAATCCCGACCTCCCCCCCATAACCCCAAAAATTGCCAAATGTTACCATTTTTACCCTAATTTTCAAAAAATTTTCCGGCTTCGCCGGATTTTTGACTAAACATTTTAGCTTAACAAACACCTAAAATTTGTCATTTTTTAGCGATGTTTAGCAGTTAGTACGCAAAAAACCCACAAAAATTCGAAAAAAATTTCTAAAATATGCCCCCCCATTTTGGGTGAGCCCCCCCATCGATGGGGGGGCCCATGAATCCCCCCCATAAAAAATTGCCAAGGGATAAGCCAGATGTTACCCTCCGCAAAAGCCCCCTAATTTTGGTGAGCGTGTTCGGGGTTAAAGCCATCGCCCTTGTTGACTCCGGGGCCAATGTCTGCCTTATCTCCAAGGCATATTACGATCGCGTAAATGCCTCATTTATCCTGTCCCTTTCCCTAAACGCTGCGAAGGTGGGTAAAGTCTCCACTGCCGCAGCGGGGTCTACCCTTCAAATTGTGGGTTCCTGTCAACTCCGTTTTGTTTGTAACAACCATAAATTCACTTTTACCTTTCACGTAACCCAGGGGTTACATCAAGATTTTATTATCGGGTACGATTAACTCGAAAAATTTGACTGGTCGATCATTGCAAAAACCCACTCCCTCCGAACCCCCTATTGGGAGTCGCCCCTCCTTACCCCCCAGGAGCTGCAGGCATTGGCCAATAAAGTTAACATCCAGACCGCGGTTAGTGTCTTCTTCTGTATGAGGGAGAAGCAAACCCTGAAACCCCGATCAGAAGCGATGGTCCGTGTGCGCTGCCTCGTGGACGGTGCAAAACAACCCAACTGTTACCAGGCCGTGATATTTGAACCCGACCCTGACCTTATGGAGCGGTATGTGGTCTACCCCGTACCCGGTGTCCTCGAAACGTCGGACAAGGTCTCCTACATTCGCGTCTATAACCCCCATGACTATTTAGTAGACCTCCCTAAAAATCTGTCCTTCGGCGAAGCCGAACCCATTACCCCCATCCAAGAAACAGACGGATTCCAGTACGCCACCGAATGGGGCGTGAACTTCCTCCAAATTCCGGATAGTCTGCACTCTTGGAACGACCATCTAGCTACACAAGTAGCTCAGTGTAGCTCGTCCCCTCCTCCCCTCTATATCAGCGAGAAGGACAGATTTTTGCCCGGAGGTACATCTGAACCCCCGGATATGGCCGAACCGGACCATACCCCAGTAAAGTGGGTTGACCCTACCATATATTGCCTCCAACTCCCCCAAGAAACTTCGGAAGCCGAGGTTTCTTCCACCCTTCCCTATCCTGACGCGAATCCAATTGTATGTCACCTCGGGAGCCGAGGTTGTCTTCGCAGATGCTTCCCACCCACCGGCAGACGAATTCTTCCTGCCAGACCCCCGTCCCAGGAACAGTTGGTGGCAACCCAATTCCAACCCACCACTGCTGAACAATTGGATCCACCCCCTATGCCTTCGGAGCAGGGTCTGCGCGGGGTTAATGATTTACACTACTCGGCAGACACCATGCCTCCCCAACCCTTGCCCCCCATGGAAGAACGCGTCGAGGAAAATGTCGACTTGGACCTCGATGAACACTTCAAGTATGGCCTTAAACACCTCCTTGTCGAGTACTTTGATGTGATTGCCCGACCTGGGAATTCCGGGCGGACGAAAGTGGACCAACACATCATAGATACTGGCAAGGAGGGTCCCCTCAAAAGCCGGGCATACAGAAACAACCCAAAGGACAAGGCCGAAATCGAGAAACACATCAAAGCCATGCTCGATGAGTTCTCGATAATTACCCCCTCCCTAAAATTGACGAAATTCTCGACCAATTGCAGGGTGCCTCCCTTTTCTCCACCATTGGCCTGGCAGCCGGGTATTGGCAGGTGGAGGTTTACCCCGAACATCGCGAAAAAACCGCCTTTGTTTCTCATATGGGCTTGTTCCATATGAACGTAATGCCCTTTGGGTTGTGTAATGCCCCGGCCACCTTCCAGAGGATTATGGAAAAAGTCCTCACCGACCTCCCCGTCTATATTGACTACGTTCTCATCCCTTCCACCGACCCCATGTCCCATATCCACACCCTTCAGACCACATTCCAACGACTCCGGGAAAACGGCCTACGTATTAAACTGAAGAAGTGCTGTTTTGCCCGCCATTCCGTCCCTTTCCTTGGCCACTACGTTGGACGCAATGGCGTCAGCGTAGACCCCGACAAGGTCGCAGCCGTGACCAAACTCCAGCCCCCTAAGGACGTCACAGGTTTGAAGTCCTTCCTTGGAATGTGCGGCTATTACCGCCGTTTTGTCCTTAATTTTGCCCGCATCGCCAAACCCCTCACCGACCTTCTCAAGAAAAATACCCCCTTTGTGTGGTCTGAAGAGTGCCAGGAAGCCTTTGAATCCCTGAAAACCCAACTTACCCAAGCCCCCGTCCTGGCGTTCCCTGATTTTGAAAGACAATTTATTGTCTCCGTTGACGCTAGCTACAGTGGGCTAGGCGCTGTACTAGAACAACGAGTCTCTGTCCCCCGTTCCGCAAAAAACCCCAATGTCCCCCGTATGCTAAAAGAACGCCCTGTGGCTTATGCAAGCCGCGCCCTCTCCCCTGCCGAAAAGAATTATGACATCAACAAGCTGGAAGGGACAGGCGCCCTGTGGGCCTGTCGCAAATTCCGGCACTACCTCACCATCCAAAAATTCCTCATACGTACGGACAACCAGGCTGTCCAGTACATCCTCAACAATTATAAACAGCAAGGCCAAGGGGATGTCGCCAAGTATGCCCTCGGTCTTATGGAATTCGACTATGAGGTCGAATACCGCCCCGGAAAAATCAATGTTGTGCCGGACGGTCTTTCCCGGCTGGATTCCCATAATCCCCCAGAAGATGAGGAACAACACCTCATCGACAACCTGTACCCCCCACTGTCAATATGGTAACTCTGGTTTCTCCTGCCCCCTCCGACCTTATGACCTGGAAACGAGAACTCCGAGAGGAACCAGAGTTTGCCGCAGTGCTTGATATGATCGAGCACAAGAAATTTCCCCCTGATCCCGACTTGGCGGCAACCCTTCGCAAACTCCGCCCCTATTTCCACCTACAGGGAGGCGTTCTGTATTGGTGGAACGTTGATGAAAGGGCTCGTCGCCAGGACGAGTTCTTCAAAGCCGTTCTAGTCCCCAAAGGTCGGCGTGAGGACTTGTTGGCCGAAGTCCACTCCCACTTTATGACAGGCGATCACCGTTGTCATAAACACGCCCATGCCTCCCTTGTAGCCCGGTACTGGTGGCCAACAATGTCCCAAGACCTCACCGACTACATTACCAAGTGTAAACCCTGTGCCCGTTTTAACCATGGACCCCGGAACCACCAGGCTCTACTCCAAAAACCCCTCCTTTCCCACGCCCCCTTAGATATCGTGGCTATCGACGTTATGCATTTCGGCTCCCGGGAAACCAGGAACGGAAATACATGCGTCCTAGTCATTGTCGATTATCTAACCCGCTATGCCGAAGCCTTTGCCATGCCCAATGAGCGGGCTGAAACCACCGCTTATTGGTATTTCACCGGATTTGTGAATCGCTGGGGAACGCTCCGCTCCCTACTCACAGACCAAGGCCCCAATTTCATGTCCACCTTCATGCAGAGCCTGGTGGAACGTAGCGGCTCAAACCGTTTGACAGCCGCTTACCACTCCCAAACCAATGGCGTCGTGGACCGGACCGGACCCTCCGTTCCCTTATTGTTAAATATGTGGACAGTAACCAATCCAACTGGGACGACTATCTCCCCTGGGCCCTTTGTGTTTACCGAGCTACTGTCCACAGCTCTACCCGCGAAACCCCCTTCTATCTGATGACCGGTAGGGACTATCGTTTCCCCTCTGATAACCTCTTCCAGCCCCAGGAAGGAGGTAACCCCAAAACCTATGGCGATTACCGCATCCTCCTCCAAGCAGTCCTAGGTCGCGCCTGGGACCTGGCTCGTCAAGCCCTAGAACAAGCCTCCCAAACCAATAAGGAGCGTTATGACCAAAGAGCCAGCCCCCTTGAATATACCCCCGGCACTTTGGTCATGCTCAATGTCCAGAACAAAAATGTTCCCCCTGGACAGTGTAAAAAGCTCCGCCCCAAATATGATGGCCCCTACCGGATCATCGCCAAACTCTCCGACACCAACTACAGAATCGGTCCCGTAAAAGGACCGGGTTACCCCTCCGTGGTAAATATCAACCGTTTGAAGCCATTTAACGAAAAACCCGTCAAGATAACTTCGTTGTAAGTTTGTGGGGTTATGTTGGATAACTCCAAGGTCCTGGTGTCAGGACCTTACCCCTCATAATTTTTGTTTTATCAGGGTTACCCTACGGGGTAACTCAAAAAGGACCTGGAGTGTTAGACTCTTCACCCTGTCCGACATGGTATACTCACCGCAGGGTATTTTTTACAGGGGGGGGCGGGGGGCCCCCCCCCGAAATTGACCTTCCCCCCCCGGAAATGCCTTGCACCCTGCAAAATACCCTGCACCAACCCTTCCCCATTCTTTTATTGTCCCATCCCCTCCTTCTTTGTTAACCATTTATTCAGAGCGCGCTCCACTCTCTTTAATTACTTAGATGGCCATCAAAATAATTACGTAAGTAGGATGTTTTGAATGTATGTTTGTTTGTATGTTAGCCTGTGGAATAAATGTACCTATACATGTCTAACTTTTGTATAAATGTTCTAGGGTCAAAAATCGTAGGACATTTTATATCTATATATATTTATCATTTTCTTATATATATATATATAAATATATATATATATATATATATATATATATATATATATATATATATATATCATATAAACTTTTGGGTTTTCTCGTTTCAAGTATAAATTGGGGTTTTTCCTTATAGTATAACTATACATTCTGTATAATTATACGATCTTTATTAATTTCTTTTTAATCACTTTTTACGATTTCATAAAACAATTTGGGGTTTTTTCTTATAATTTCTTTTTCCAGTGTTTCAAGTGTTTCGTTTACATGGTATGAGTGATAAATAAACTGTATGTTCTTTCCCCCCCCCTTTCTTTTTCCTCCCTTTATGTTGGTACTATAATTCTTGTCTTGTATACGTACGAGGCAAGACTGCAGGTAAGTAGTACCTCGTCACAAAGGATCGTGGGGTCCGGCCGATCCTACGTATACAATTGTATACCATGTCCCGTTTTACGTTTTATCATATTTCGACCGATGGTCGAAATGAGGCCAAACTGCTCGTATGGGGCACGGCCCACCCTTCTTACCCAGTTTGGCGTAATTTCAAACTTTAAATTGAAATTCCAAACTTTTGCCTTTTTCCCCTTTTTCCCAAAAATTTAGTGCTGTCCGTTTTCCCCTTACCCCGGGTTTTTCGTTTTCCCCTCCCCTGTTAAAATTTTTTCCACTTCATTCTGTAGTTCGTGCTAAATAACCCCCTCCACCCATTGTATTGTCAGTATTAAATATGTTCGGCACAATATTCACTCCAGCACACCCCCTTGCCTAGTGATTTCCCCCCTTGGGAGTCACCCACACCCCCCACAATTTTTCCACCATTTATTCCATGTATGCACTGCTCTTTGTATGTTTCAGAGTTGGTGCTTTCATCGCAATTTCAGTGCCTTATTTTAGTAGTAGTATTAGCTGGCACTGAAGTTGACTCCTGGTTGAAGTGATATTTCTGGTGGTTCTCTGGCTTTCATATGAGCCAAGGGAATACAATCAGTTTCCGCGAAGGATTTATTTGGCCTACCACACGACGACCTGATCCTCCTCAACCCCTTTGACGTAACAGTCTCGACCAATTCCCGGAACTTGATCGAGATTTTTGGAACCCAATCCCACTGATGAGCCAGAATCCCCCTGATAGAGATGCTGGGCAGCCCGGCTCTCAACCTCCCAATCCCCTACTCTCTGCCCACTGCCCTCTGGGGCAGAACACCAGCAATCCTCGGCGGGCCTGTCCGCGGGGACCCCATCCAGACCTTCCCTGTCTAATTTTTTATTGGTTAACCCTATCATCAGATATGTGGAACATCCCCCAGTTCCTAGTCCTGGGTCAGTCCTGCCTGGCGGCGACAGACCGCCGTCTCGCCCAACTGATGCTCCTCCGCTGGCTGACACATCTCCGCCGGCGGACAATCCTGACAACGGGATACAAGGAACTGTATCCCAGGCCCAAGCCGCTCAGGCAGCACAGGCAGTTCAGACACCCCCAGTTGCTACTGCCTCACCTGGTCTGACTGGCCTTTTCTCCCTCCGTTCCCAAGTTTGCCAAGTCCCGACCCCGGTGTCAGTACAGGCCCCCCAGTTACAGTCATACCTCTACGGTCTCCTGCACATCAACCTCAGCCCAAGCTCAACCCGGGGCGCAAGCACCCACACTTGCGTCCGAACAACCTGGCTCGGCCGGGTTGCCCTCTCCAGTGCTGGCAGCAGCACCTGATATTCCCCAAGCGTCCCGCAAATCCTACCCTCCCGTGAAGTTGGGGAAAACCAGATCCGTGGAAATGTTGTTTGAAGAAGAGTATTCTGACGAAAATCCCCAGAACTCTTCTACCCCGGAACCGGACCGCGTAGCAATGGATACAACCGTAGTCGATGCCGTGCGGGCAGCCGCAGGCGCCGACAAACCCCACTCCGATCAACCTCACTCTGACCGGTCCGAATCCATGGACCACGGTCCGACCGCCCCGGACGACCGCACCCCCTCCCAAGATGATAATACCCACGCCGAAGAACCCCCAGTAACGGAACAGGAAGCTGAATCCGCTATGGATCAGTCAGTCCCGCAACCCCCGCCAGAACAGCCCAATCAAGGACGCGAAATGGGTGCAATTCCTCGGCGTCGTCCTACCCAGCCCCAACCTACTCACCCCTCTCAAGCATCCTCTTCCCGCCCGGAACCTCCCACACCCCATTTAGAGAGATCTAAGCCTCGAGACCGCTCTGCTCAGCGTGGGGAAGCGCCAGCTGAGGCCCCTGTGACCGCTCAACCCGACCCCCAAAATGTCAGTTTTGGACAGTCATCATGCTCAACAGGTCTTTCATCGAGATACTGTTGATGATGCTACCTATTATGCTGGACAATTTGCCTATGCGGCACTTAACGGTTCCAGCTCCGCTGGTAAACAGTTTCGTGCTGCCGCCAATGCCCTTGGAGCGGCCCTGTACCACCTTCCACCCGGTACTAGCCAACTACCCCAACAGTATCAGGATGCTGGTCCCCTCCCATCTGCCCCCCGGCGTCGGATAATCGCTACTGTCGGTGATTTCCTTTACTACCTCCCGGAAATGATCCACATGATGGCCAACAGTTATGCGGTCGCCCTTGATGTCGAAGGAGGTAATGACTGGCAATTCGGCCTCCCCCAGGAATATACGACCAACATCCTACAGCTGATGGGTCCAGTCCACGCCCCCCACCTCCAGGACCAAACCATGTATGTAATCATGGTTAGTTTCATTTTAGCCCAAATGGAAGATTACTACCCCTTCCTTACCCTCCTCGTCCATCTGTTGTGTTTCCACCCTTCTACCCGTCTCATTACCCATGCAGCCACTGGTGATGCACGGCGGCTTGCAGGAGGCTTTGGTATACCCCATCTCCAACAAACCATGGTTGAGTTGCAGGAGTTTATTGAGTGGGTAGCCCGCTTGAGACGCGCTGCAGCTCCCCAAAACCCTCAGGTGGAACGGGACATGCCCACCTGGCCCCATCAGGACACTGATCGGTCCGGATTTTTGCGCGGACCTCCATCTAGCTTGTTCCGCCTTACATCCGAGTACCAGTTCCCCAACCCTAAGGAGCAGACTAGTTGTACCCACGGTATGGATCCCGCCCCTCATGTCCAGGATGTCGTGTACGCCGCACACGACGTCTGTACCCATGCTACTCTGGCTCACCGGGCAGCCCCCGGCAAGTCAATATCCGCGACCTCCAAATGGCCCTTCAGTTGGCATCCACTGAGGTTGCCTACGGACCCCGCGGTACCCAAGACGTCCTCCAACACCGTCGTCTTGGTGCCGGTCCCCTTCACCGAGCAGCCGAGTTTACCGCTCTAGACGCACGTTCCTCCCGACGCCAGCGTCAGGAGCAAGAAGCCATTTACGAGGAGATCATGTTCGTCGGCCCCGTTGAAACCCCTTCCCCTGGCCCCCCTCCCCTTTGCTCCCTTGATCTGGAACTTGTTCCAGACCTCCCCCCTCCCCATGTCCTTCGCGAATCAGTCTTCATCCCCCTTGTTCATTATATTTGCCGCTGGTCTACGTGGCACTACCCCCAGCACCCATGGGTCAATATTGATTGGCAGCGCGTCACTCTGGCGCGTAATGGCCGGCAGCACCCCGCTGACCCGTCAAATCGACACCGACGGCAGCAGACCCCACCTCCATTACCCGCTCAACTGCGCCTACGTCGACAACCTGCCGAGAGACGCGATACCCCCGGTAGCTCTGGATCCGGTCAGAGTGCTACCTCGGGCGGCAGCCAAGCTGCAGGCGCTCGACCTTCCCCTGCCCCGACCCATGCTAAACCACAGCCCCAAGTGAAGCCCCAGCCTCTCCCTCAACGGCAGGCGCAGCAAAAGCCGCTCCCCTATTCCCAATCCCGAGGGGAAGTGCCACAGAGGGCTAGTTCCTCCAGTAAGCCCACTCTCCGCGGTGCCCCTGCGCCACCACCACTTATTCCCCCTAGTGGCGAATGGTTACCGCGGCCGTCGAATCTACTTGGCATGACATCCCCCAGGTTCGGTCTTCTTCAACCAACCGAACCCACTTCTGGTCGCCGTTCGGCAGCATCGTCCAAACCTGTCGAAATCGTAGCCGAAGTTCAGCGTCCCACCCAAGCAGGCAGCCTCGAGGCTCAGTTGTCGGCCGCCCGGAGAGGAGTAGCTCCCTCTGCGCCTACTGAGCACCGATCCCGCTCCACTGCCCGAAAATCTACCCAGCAGACGCGACCCTCCTCCCGGTCTCGTCCTCGACCGGAGGAAACTCCTCGCGACCTGCCTTCATTCCCATGGGCCTCAGCAGGCCCTTCATCCTCTTCCCGTCCGCCCCAGAGAGCGTCAGTAGCAGATGCCAATCCACCCAGCAACTGGAATCCCAGTATATCCCTCAAACCCGAACTGTCTCTGGGGGAGCCCCGAGACTAGCTACCCAACCCACCGCAGACCTTAACCAGTCCTCCGGTGCCGCTTCGATTGGTTCTGAAGATCTGGCTTCTAGCTTGGAGCGACCCCTGGCTATGGCCACCCCTGCCCAGCCCGAAATGGAATGTTATCGCGGTCCTCCTAATACTGACATCCCGTTGCGTCCACCAGAACCAGGATATCCCCCATTTGCCCATTATCCTCATATCACCACTCCACCCCCTACCGAACCGCCAGTTGCCACTACAGTTCCCCCAATGTCCGTTCCTGAGGTCCAGCCCGCCCCTTGCCATTGGACGGCTCCTCCTCCATCAACTAATGTGACAGCCCCATTTGGAACCAGCCCTTGGTTGCCAGCGTTCAGTCCATTAACGCCCGGGCTGTTATGCCCGGCGTTG
>JASAND010013864.1:0-16054 GCA_030248195.1 Trissonchulus latispiculum
CAGTTGTTTTACCCTTTCGTGTACCTTTCATTCATTTTGTAAATTTATGTATTACTGGAAAAATGCTGCCGTTTCCGGATTTTTCCGGTTTAGTTTGCTTTAAGTAAAATATTAAAGAGAGTGAGGGGGAGTGGTGGGTCTGGGCGAGGTTGAATAAAATTTTGAATTTTTGGCTTGAAATTTGGTTTGGAAATTGTTTCGTTCAATTGTGTGCATACATTGCAGTGCTTTACTTCACTTTGTACTATTATGTGGTGCGTGTTGTGTTTTATTAATGTTTTTATTTTATCTAGTCATTTGGTTCTCGCAGTTTTATTTTTCAACAAAGTCGGGTCTGATATAATCATCTACTGACATTTTCACTAAGATTACAAATGTAAACGTGTGATTTATATATTGGCAGTTTTATAGGCTGCTTTCTGTTTTTAGCGAAGTTGTATTTATTGTGAGCATGCGGTTGTAGAAGTAATTTAGATAAATAAAGTGGTTAGTTATTTATTTAGTTGGTTAAGTATTTGGATAGATGCCTAGGTTTTAGAATTTTAGGTGCTTTTTAGCTCTGAAAATAGTATGTGAGATCCCTACTTGGTTCAGATATTTCTATTTGCTTAAGGTCAAATCGAAACGTTTGTTGGCCAGCCAATTGGCCATTAGTGCTATGCTTTTGTGCGATGTCCTTTGAGACATTTCAACGTTCTTTTGAAACGTGTTTTCGTTTCTACAAAAAACGTTCCCCATCCTGTTTTAATTCGATTTAATTAAATTTAATTCTATTAGAAATTAGACTCCCGTACCTGTTACTGCACTTAGACGCTAACTTTTTATTCCTGCTGGAGCAGGAATGTATAAAAAGGAAACTAATATGCTTAGTGTAGTGTGAGTCATTTCTCTGTTCAGATGCCCTATCTTCAGCACAGGGCTAGCTTAGGTCAGATTTTTTTGCATCCGGATTATGCAAATTAGGTTTGGAACCTATTTAAGGGGCAGAACTGAGAGCCTTCACGCAGTCTTCGGCTGTCAGCAATCTAAACGTTTGCAGATCTTTGAGCACCATTGTAGCTTGGGAGCTACATGGTGCATTAGGAAATTAGGTACTAGCTTGCGCTGGACATCACAAGTTCAGCCCAGTCATGGCATGGCAAGCATAGGCCTGCACTCCTGCAAAAATTGAGAAGCGAAGTGAAAAGCAATATAAATTTTCTGTAGAAAAATTTTTTATTTTTATTAGAAACAACATATTTGTTTGTCAGCCGTGCTGCGGAACCCAATGATGTTAAACTGATTATACAATACTAAGGAAGAGGAAAGTCTGGTCTGATAAGTATAACCATTGAGTAGGATGTTTCACAGGACAACAGTAGTTCGATATGAAAAAAGGGAAGACAAGTGAAATTGTAAACGAAACATGGAGCTTCTAACGATTAAAAGACCTTCCAACAACAAAGGCAATTTTGCAATTGAATAAAAAAGTCTACAAAGGAATACTGCCCCTTTTGGGGCCTACTTTTTGTTTCTGTGGACAGACCTTTTTTCAATCCTGCTCCTGAAAATAGATCCGGTTCTTGAACATAAATTTACATTCCTGTTTCTGAATTTGAGGCCTTAACTTGTTCCTAAATTTAGACTCGCGTTCCTATTCCTGAAATAATACCACCGCTTTTTTCGTGTTCACGTTCCGGATCTTGGCTCCTTCGTTACTGTTTCTGTTAACGATGTTTATTTTGATTCTGTTTTGCTTCGAAGAAAAGTTATCTTTGCCAGAACCGAAAACATTAAAGCTCCTATATAGGCATATTTTCAATAGGAATTGCAAACATGAATTGCCGTAACTATTTTTATTCTTGGACGAAATGATCCAGAATTTTAATGAAATGGCGCACAAGTGGCTATCATTGGGCATAATCTTGCGAAATTTGCAAAGGTCGACTGACCCAAGTAGCCCCCTTAAGGTGGTGGTATCGTTTACCGCACTGGTGTAGACTGAAAAATGTGTAATGGCAACCTATATATTTGACCCCTTTAAGGTGGTGATTCGTTTCAGAGACATCAACTTTGAACCGTTATATATTACTCATTCATTCCTAGGAGTTAAGTAGCCAGTTTTATATCAAAATGGAGCTTGACACGTTCTCTTTCTAATGAATGCAGTGTACCTAATAGTACTACCTAACATTAGCTCTCTGAAATTAATTTACTGCATTTTTGAAATAATTTAATTTTCCAGATTTTTTGCAGACTAAAGTAAATTTTTTCGTGAGGCGTCGGCCACATTATTCGATTCGACTATCAAATAGCTGAGGACCCTTTTTTAATGATTATGAAACCGCTCTTCGTTATAAAGAAATTAACTAAAATGTATGCGCAACCTGGATTTCGGCTACTTTTCCCAACTTTGGCAAGCGACAACTTTAGAGGAGCAATCGGGTAAACTAAAAAAGGGTCCCTGGGTAATATTTTTGTGTGAAACACGTCTAGTAGTAAGGGGCAACCCTCTAGCTTGCACAGTAAATGCTCCACAATCGCTGGAAAAATTTGATCATATTTTTACAAAAACTGCATTTTTTATGATAGCAGCGTACGGGAAAGCACTTAGATGATCACAATGCCACGAGTAATCGGCCCCGGCGAGACCTTCAAATTGACACCCTTAGTCTTATTTTACAGCTCGCGTAGCTCAAGAAATGACAAGTTTTCAACTCCAAAATTAGAAAATTAGCTATATCTCACCATAGAGAAAAGCTAGAAAGGTGCTTCAAAAAAGAAAGATGTAGAGCTCAACGAGGTCTTTCAAAAGAATATAATCATGGCTATGCAGCTACTGTCAAAATATCAAAAATCGGCAAAAACCGCCCTGAACAGAGACGTCGAAGTTTTGAAGTGGCATTGCGCGAAGGGTGTTAGAATGCTAAAAGAACTTATTTTGGAAAGTTTCATCAAATTTCATCTTGATTTGAGCCGTAAACCAACAATATGTGCCCAAAAGGAATCACCACCTTAAGCATTAAATAACCAAAAACTTGCATATTCCCAAAAAATGTAGCTTTCATGTTTCGGTGGTAACTCACAAATTGGAAAAATTAAAATGAAATTTTGAACAAGGATTACTGTCGATTAAATTATGTTAGAAAGCTAAAATTTCGTATGCAAAGACAGGAATGTCTTCCCGAGGGTCATTTTTCAGCATTTTAGTTACTCTTTAGCATGTCGAAAGAAAACTACCAAAAGCACACACTGACACCATTTTTCAAAATTCAATAAGCGATATCTCAGTTCTTCTTGACTCAAACGGAAAACTAGGAAAAATGACCCTGCAATAGATTTTGGTCAATTTGTACGTCAAATTTGAAAACACAATATTACTCGAAATGTGAGAAGACCTTGTTTAAAACATAAAATTGCTTCACCATTTAACGATCCACGTAATTGGTGCTTAGCTAAGTGCTGGCTTGCCATTACAAACGCGCAGCAGTGATCAAAAAGGATTGATGATTTTGTTATCGTAAAATAGTGAAACAGACTGGTTGGGGGGAGGAAGAAAACGTGTGGGGCAGAGTTATTTATTTCCATAGATGTTTGCGGACACTTTGGATGCTGTGGGGGGACAAATAGCATTATTTTATTTCTATTCCCCCTTCGTAATTTTACTCCCCCGCACTCATCACGCGTAGAATATGTCTGAATATTGCTATTCTGGGTTATTTTAATTTGCCAGTTATCCACAATCATTAAATATGCATGAATGAGTGACATTACACGAAAAATTCAATTTTTTTGTAAATTTCGATTTTCGGCGGAGCAGATACACAGCTGCACGTTGTCCGCTCACCGAAAGTAGTCTGGTTCGAGCTTAAAAAATCTAATAATTTTGATTTTTTTAAATTTTTTCAGTCTTAATCTGGATTGTGTCCACTTATATTAATAATGGTAAAAAATTGGAAAACTACTAAAAACTTTAAAAAATTCGTTATCACCATTTTTCGTCAAATATGGAATTTTGGTCACAATAAAAATTTGTTCATACACGATTAAAAGTTTTATCAGCATGATTGGGAACACTAGTAAGGTCATCAAGTGATATTTCAGGTCATTGGGATTATTTGCTATAAAGTTAGCCTTTAAAATACGGTAAACGATACCACCACCTTAAAGGCAGGGGATATTGACAGCTGCGAACACTGAGCACAAAGCACAAAGCACTAAGCACTCCATCGTGAACCGGGCTTTAACGGTGAGTCGATGAATTTTATTGCGGGATCGGATTGTGTCACCAAAACTTCATCGACGAGAGCTGGAACCGCGCTAGTTATGTTTGAATTTTTGTTGACTGGCAGGTGATAATTAAGGATTTATGTGATTTACTACCTTTTCCAGAATTGCCAATTCAGGCAACTGAGGTTCAATTGAGGGAATGACTTCACCAGGGGGGCGGTTTTAGTGAAAACTGTCTCGAAGAGTTTGCCGGTATGAAGAATATTAGATTGTATGGATAAATATTTGACTAGTGAAATATTTTATCTTTCTAAGCAATTCGTGTTTTCGACTTTCTCTACATTCAAATTCAGAAATTAGCGTAGCATTCTGCTACAGTGCTCCTATGCTTTTTGTACACTCCACTAGAGAAGCTTTTCTATTATCTACCGGATAATGTTTCATAGTGTAAGCTTCATGTAGTGAATTGTTGTTGTTGTTGTTGTTTGCTGCATTAGACATCACATTGTGATGATCCTCACCCGAAGGTGCAACTGTTAAATTAAATTCTACAAAATCGGTAACGGCTTTATGGATTACTGAAAGTTTGGCTGTCAGTGCCATGGATATCTGTCATTATTAGTCTTGTAGTCATGGATTACTAAAAATTGTTTGATACATTTGTGGATTGCTACACTTATTAGCCGACTAATTGGCGTTTAGTAACTTTCATTAAATTCCGTCGATGCATCAAAGTTCCGTCCAAACTTTTCGGTTGAATAAATGACTATAATTGATTTTTCTAGTTTCTGCTTTTTAATTTCGTTGTTTCTAATTTCGTTTCGTTAATTAATTAATTTAACTAATTTAATTTAAGACGTTAATTAATTTCGTTTTTAATTTCTTAAAATTTTTTCATTGGTGTTAAGCAATTATGAGGACAAAAATACGAATATGAGACCAATAAATTACAGAAAAATATAAAATAATGAACATTTTTTCTGCCAATAGCTGTTTTAAACAAACCGAGAGCAAGACCTTCCTGACGACTGATTTTTTCCATACTTATATACTTCTCATGTAAGTACAAGTATAGCACAGATACAGCATAGTACAACATAATATAGTAGTATAGTATAGTATAGTATGATTAGTAATTGATAAGATTATTCTGATAAGTAGGGATAGCAGTATACAATACAGTATAATACGATATAAGTATAAGTACAGCATATATACTTTACGTTCTTACGTATTTTGGATATACCTACTTTGTATGCAAAGCAGCCAATGCGCTGCAAAGTTATGCTGTTAGGGGGGTGGGGCTACTAAAGGTTTGCCCCGACTTTCTCCGATTGGCCTACCTTTGGCGAAGATATAGAGCATGGGTGTGGTCAAAAAATATCGGGTACTGAGATCTTAGCTGCCTTCCAGCCATGTGCAGCCGTCGCGTTTATGTGCCCGACCCCCCATTTTTCACAACTACCAACATAGTTAATTAAAAATTTCGACTGACTGCTAGGCCCAAGCTTCAAAGCTGCCATGCGCCAATATGATTTGGCACATATGTCCCTACCTGCAGAAAAATACTAGATGTCTCTATCTTGCATCCAAGGGAATTACTCTTCAAAGTTGAAGTTTCGGCAAAAATTTAAAAATTTTTGGCTAACGAAAGAAAAATTTTATTACTGGTGCGAGCTATAAGGCTGTAGTTTGGCATAAAAGGAGGCCCTATAGGAGTACTCATTTGTGCCAAATGGCAAGAAATTCTGCCGCGTGAAAAAATTTTTATGTCAACTTTAATCTTCAAAAATTTCCAAAAATGCCTTTTTTGGGCAATGGTACCTCAGAAATCGAAAAAAGCAAATTTTTTGAAATTTCAATTTTTTGAGATATTTGAACTCAGCGAGGTAGAAAACACCCCCACAAAAGATTTCAGCTCGATTAGTGAAGGTTTGCGACTTCTATGGCTGCAGAAAGCCTCTACACAGGATCCGACAGACTGAAAATGGCGGTTTCGGCAATTTTCGAAGATTAAAGTTGACATAAAAATTTTTTCCCGCATCAGAATTTCTTGCCATTTGGCACAAATGAGTACTCCTATAGGGCCGCCTTTTGTGCCAAATTACAGCGTTATACCTCGCACCAGTAATAAAATTTTCCTTTCGTTAGCCAAAAACTTTTAAATTTTTGCCGAAACTTCAACTTTGAAGAGTAATTCCCTTAGATGCAGATAAGATACAGACATCTAGTATTTTTCGCAGGTAGGGACATATGTGCCAAATCATATTGGCGCATGGCAGCTTTGAAGCTTGGGCCTAGCAGTCAGTAGAAATTTTTAATTAATTATGTTGGTAGTTGCGAAAAATGGGGGGTCGGGCACATAAACGCGACGGCTGCACATGGCTGGGAGGCAGCTAAGGTCTCAGTACCCGATATTTTTTGACCACACCCATGCTCTATATCTTCGCCAAAAAGTAGGCCAATCGGAGAAAGTCGGGGCAAGTCGATTTTAGTAGCCCCCCCCCCTTAAGAAACCTAAGCGACCTCACGACGTTCTCGGCCTTGAATCGTCTCGCACCGGATCGAAGCGGGAAGGCCCAACTTGAGGCTGAGGTCCGACAACGACACGAAAGGCCCGGTCCTGAGTCAAGGTCCGAGTTTCCGGCGTCTGTTCGAGTTTGGTAGAAGCTGAACTGAACAGAACTGTCTCTGTTACAGTTTTTCTGAATATTTCTGGAACCAATCAAAAATCAGTTTTCAAACTTTAAGGTGAAATTATGCATTCAGTTTATACTGCAGCTGATAAACTATACGTAATAGAGGGCATATACCTAAATGTATGAATATAATTGCATAGACTTGTCGGTTCTGATGGTCTGCGTAGTTGAGTACACTAACTCAAGGAACTGAAGGACCGAGAAGTCATAAAGCCCTGAGAGGCACGGCCACCGGAACATTCCGGGCCTTGGGCTCAGACCGGGCCGGACCTTGTCCTTCAGAATCGGGCTCGGATAGCCTCGAAACAGACACAGCCCAGAGTCAATGACCCAGCCTTCTAGCCCCCACTGAGCTGGTTTCTTTTTTCCAAATTTCTGTCTCAATATTCTACAAAATTCGTCCATCTAGTTTGCAGGCTAGAGTGCTTTTCTGCTCAAGTTTTAAAAGGTTCAATAATTTCCACCTATTTTTTGAAGCGAGATGGAAGCAGATATAGTGCATTAGCGCTTTGATACGATCGACAGTACAGTGCTTTGGTGGCTGTTTACATTAGCGCAAATCTTTGAAATGAAACATTTCCTAAAACGTGTATGAAATATCAGATACAAATAAAAATTCATGGAGTGATTAAATAAGTACAAAACTTGACATGTAAACCACAATCTTAAAGAGCTGCCTTCGCTTTTCCAAACGGCTATGATGTATTTGTAATCATACTTTTTCAAAAAATGATGCAACGAGTACCGAATTGATTCTTGGTCATATTTGAAGACGGCAGTAATTTCATGGTAGGCAAAGATCGTTGCAAACACAATATAGGGTATGCAAATAGTAACTAGCAACAAAGACATGCTAATATTTTTGCGAACTTGTTCATTATCTGAAACATTGCCAGAAATCTGTTTTTGCGCTCGTACAACCCCAACAATGATGAGAATGCTGCCCGCAAACAAAACTGAAGCGGTGACAAAAAATGTTACAGTTTGCGTAGCTACGATTTTTGCTCTCAGCGCAGTTTTGGCGAAGAACGTTGTCTTCTGAAGACGATATTCTTGTAGGTCTTCTCGCCAATAATCGACATAGCTACGTTCAAACAAAATGTCAGGAACCCACAACAGACTCGAGAGAATAACACCCACTACTAAAGTTATTCTAAGGACTAATCCTGCGTTAATGCTTTTATACTTTAGTGGAAACCACATTGCAATAACCCTTACAATTGTTGCCACAACTAGGACTGAAACGCTAATACTTGTAAAGAATCGGGACAGATTACTTCTCATTATAAAAATCCAATTGTAGAATAATGTAGTGTACCTCATTTTGAGAATGACATGGTGCCATGCTTTTATGAAAAAAGGAACTTGACCGAGCATGTCTAAAATGAGCATGCACTGATGAAATATTGTGTTATTTTGGTCTCTAAATTGTTCGTCTTTCAGCACCCAGATACCGCAGACTGTACCCAGCATGCTGAGAAATCCAAACGTCAGCACAACGTATACATCAAACACCTTTATGTTTAATGTGAAGTCAGAGAGGAGAAGTTGCAGACGCAGTTCTGCGATGTGGACCATTTCACACCATGTGAACACATCACGTTTTGCGAAAATGAAATTATCGTCGAATGTGGTTTGGACAAAATCAGTGGAGTCGTATGGGAACAGTTGCAGCTGATAGCTTTCAAAAAACATTTGCTTTAGTTCCTCCGAAAAATCACTGCTGTTCCTGAAAAAACAAAACTTCACATTTCCGTAATGTATATTGTATATATAGAGCCATGTAGAAAATTTATTGGAGGGCTACCTAACAAAATGTTTCACCCAATTGTAAAATGAACATTCGAAATATAAACAGAAAATGGCAAAACAAATATGTGCATTTCACGAAAATTCAATTGACTTTTGATTTAAACGACAGTGTAATTGGAAGATGCCATCAACTATAAAGATATCAATCCACATCACACGAAAAATGCAAAAAATTACCAAAAAGGTGAATCCGTTGTATTTGTAAGCCCAAACATATCCTGTTCGAAGTACTGTTGATACCGGCATTGCTCAACCGATTGCATAATTGCTACCACACTGAATAAGAGAGAAATCTGCAACTCAGAATTAGCCGCCAACATTCTTTGTATGCATGGAAGTAAACCGGAGAAGCAGACAATTCATTTCCAAGCGTTCACACGACAAAAAGGGAGACTAGGTACCTAAAAATAGGATCGGTGGTTGTGTACTGAGTTCAGCATTTCACCAGGAACAAGAGGAAATACTGTTTAAATAAAACATTGGTAAATGAATGAATGAAAAAGCTAAATTAAATATTTGTAAGTTATGAATTGGCGATTCAGCGATTTTGTTTTACTGCTTACATGGGAACTTCACCGACTTGCTTCTCCACTTTGCCTTTTGTCAAGTCAGCGCAGCATTGAAGATTGATATCAATTTATCATCATATGAAAATGAACATTAGAGCGAAACAGACGAAGTCAATATGCAATGAAAGATGGCAATATATTACCTTTACCATTGCTGCCATAGCTAGCTACGAAATTCTAAATCCTTGTAAATAACTATTAATATCTTATGAAATTGAGTTACTATGCGCTTTGATTGAATCAATAGTACACAATACATAAGATACTGACAGTTGTCACACTCTTATCTATTGTGCACTGTTGGCTAAACTAATTTGCGTTGGTCAGTTAATATGTATGTGTACACATATACACGCACAAACGCACACACAATGAAGAATGTCGCTGTTGAGGTGGGAAGGTGACCGATTCACCAGTTTTCTGTTTAGTACATGGAACCTCTCCCAATGAAATAATTGAATTTATTTTAGGCCTCGATCGAACAAAGGATTGAATTTGCTTCCAACTTTAGTGACAGTGAATAGACATACAGTACTGCCCCAGACACAGAAAATCCCTGAAAGAGCGACAAGCAATTGATTGCATGTCATTTTTTATTTGTTTCCGGAATATATCAAGAGGAAAGATTTACAGACAACTGGCACACTCTCAAAAACCTTAACACATGTCAAAACGTCTGTTCCAAGTAAAGCATGACTGACTCCATTACATAACCACTTACAGCTTTAAGGTGCTGGTTTCCTTTCGGGTATTTTTCACTCATACGGCTTAAATCTTTTACGTAAATGACTAAAACTTACAAAACAACCTATTTCCGTGCTCTTTAACATTCTGCGACCAGTCCCGTATTTTTAGGCCAAATGATAAGAAAGTTTCGGTTTTTGACCTTAAGCTCCCAGTAGGTAGACAAGACACGGGATTGGTTGGTATGGCTGGAAAGAGGACTCGAAAATGAACATTTTTGCTCTTACAACCTTTGAGCTATCTCGAGTGGTTAAGTCAGTATAAGCAAAAAACTGTTTTCAGGGTCAAAAAATGGCCATTTTCGAGGAAATCAGTTTTTTCAAAATTACTGCCACATGTTAAGGTCAAAATTGGCTTAGTTATACTCAATCGATAGAGCGTCCAAATGCACATTTCATGAGTCCCTACGAGCCGGACTTTATTGCTTTCAGCTAGAGATTTGACAGGAAAACCATTTTGGCAAAACTGCGGTTATTTTGTTTTGAACATCGATTTCTCAAAACCTACTCGACAGATTCCGGAGATTTTCGGCAAAATGGAAATTCGTACTTCTGCGGAGGGACGTTTTTCTTGGTTTGAGCTAAAACATCTCCAGTTGCGAGAAAACTGACTTCAAAGTTGCGAAATTTCGTGTCGCCGCACATTTGCCGGATTTTCTGCAGTATTGAGGCTTGTTGAGCCAAATCCAAAAAAACGTCCCTCGGCCCATATGTCCTCTGCATGATAGCACAAGAAAAAATTTTGGCCGATTTTTCAGTTTTGAGAAATCGATGTTCAAAAATGTTTGGTCTATATTCATCCTGTTAGATGTCAGAACCTCTGAAAATTTCTGCCATTTTTTGCTAATTTTGCCAGTTTCGTGAGCTCATGTGAATATACAGATAATAAGCTTTAAAATGATGTATAAAGCTCTTTCTAACTCCCAAAAATGCAAAAGTTATAGCGTTTCAAGAAATCACCACAAAAGCACTGCACAAAAGGATACCACCACCTTAAGTCAACTGCAACATCTTCAGAAGCGTTAGTTTGATCAGAATCCTAAAATGAAAGCTTACTCCTACTGTTCATAAAAATAAATAATGGTAACTAAGATATGTTATGTTTTGCAAAATGTCATAGGGCCTTTTTAA
This sequence comes from Trissonchulus latispiculum, assembly GCA_030248195.1. Taxonomy (NCBI): domain Eukaryota; kingdom Metazoa; phylum Nematoda; class Enoplea; order Enoplida; family Ironidae; genus Trissonchulus; species Trissonchulus latispiculum. The sequence goes on from JASAND010013864.1 coordinate 11,164, forward strand.
GAAAGGGTAGAGTAGAGTTAAAATTAACTCGATCCTTTTCATGAAAGAGTTAAAGGAGGGAAACTCAAGCTTGAGTGGAGTTAAAGCGAGTTAAAACAGCTATTTTAACTATACTCTACTCTACTCTACCCTTTCTTGAAAAGGCCCATAGTCATGATTAAGCAATTTGGGTGATGAAGCAATTAGAGAAATGGACAGTTTAGAGACCTTCACAGTGTTACAGTAAAACAGCTTGTCATTTGTTCAAGGAATTAATTAGAAAAATGTGCAATTCAAAGAGCTGCCACGGTCATCAATTGTGGAAGGTTGAAATCAGGATTTGAAAGAATTGAAGAAGAATCACCAGGGCAGGTATGGAATCGCCGAACTTTGGACCTTGAGTGGAACGCCCTACCACATCCCCGGATAGCAAGAATAGTTTATAACGCTGATTTCAATCTTTCGATGAACTGCAGATATATAATTCAATACTCAAGTGATTGTGATCTTAAGAAACGCTTACAGCTAGGACTTGGCAAGTTGGTGCCAAACAGTTGAGTGGCAATTACGCAATTCTGAGGGCCTCAGTCAATTTTGCCAACTTAATTTAACAATTAATGTAAACCATAGGTTGCTAAACTAAGGAATTTGCAACGCAGATCAATGAAATCTTCCCTGGTAATGCAGCACAAAAGTAAGGGTCATCGTCAAAGGTTTTAAGGGACTTATTGTCTGCACGAATTTCTGTATGGAGACCTTGTCCTAAGTAAGATTAAACGTCAGAAAATATGTTTGAGATCTTCTTCCTTGCTTTATTATATTATAAGCGTGACACATCCTCTGAACGCTAACGGCTGATCCTCCCCTCCACGGCAAATTGGACCCTTCACTTCAGAAAGATTTAACCGCTATACTTGTATTCTAAACTTCGAAACAGACGCAAAACTCGCGCTCGTAGTGCTTGTGTTTTCGAGCTGTAGCACACAAGCACAGAGCGAGTGAACGTACCACAGTTTCGACTGAGTTGTGGCTGGGTCACTGCGGTCCAATATGCAGGGGGTCTGCCGTAAGCGTGCAGAGGAGGTGTCAATTTAATAATGCGTAGAGCATGCCAGGTGTCATACTCATATGTATTATGTACTCTTAGCCAATTTTCAGCGTTGCAAAACATTCAAAATTTGCTGTTGGAACAAAATCGAGCGTCCCAGATGAACTCCCCTTACCTCCGTTTTTGTGCAGGAGCCACCTTTTTGATTTTTGGATTTGTTTTGATTTTTGTAAACTATCGAGAATTGATGAACTCTTGTTTTTCTTCTAGAACATCATATAACCTTTGACATGAACGGCACCAACAAGAATGAGATTGAGCTTGAGAAGATTGAAAACTTTGAAAAGCTGAACATCTAATTATGGCTGATATTTGCAAAACCAATCACTTAGTGAGCTACCTGTTAAAAACAGCGAACTTCATTACTCTGCGGACGCAACAGTTCAAAACAGACTCAAACAATCATGCAATGTCTCGCATCCTGGTGAGATAAAAACATTGCAAACTATGATCTAGCCTTAATATTATAAGTTTGAAGGGCTGCTTTTACCGTGCGATCTTAACGTGCTGTGTTTAAGACGAAAGAATATTCCTAGCAAATATGGTCCTGTCTACAGACATCAGTAAAAAAATTATCGGGACGTTAACTTTACAAGAGGTTATAAACAAAAATTGAGCCGCTAAGGTATGATAGATTTATAAACTAGACAATTAACTAAATTTAATTAAATTTACTTCTTTATTTTTTTAATTAAACTAAACTAGACAATTAAATAACTAAACAACAAACAAACAAAACATTATTATTCAAGCGGTAAATTAATGCTACGGGACGCTACGAAATTAACTAAAGTTCGATGTTAGAAAAGCTAGCTAGACCTAAACCTTTGGTTAACTAATGTCTTATGAACTGTGAAGCCTAAGTTTTCTCAATTAATATGTCAAATAACTGTCTCAACTTGTGTAAAAATCACTTGACTTCATTAATTCCTGCGTTCGCAGTGCTAGATTACGTTATCTATTAGTTATATCGCTGTTATTTGATGGCATTGAATCCAAAGGACGTTTGCAGAATTATCTAAGCTTTGCCCATTACAAGCCAGTAAGTGTACCAGGATGCGCGGCAAGTTGGTCACTAGACCTCGCTCCAGAGCATAGAAAGGATAGATTGCTTTCTCCCAGTATGAGTGACGATCGTTCCAAAAGCTCTAAGACCGTTGTAAGTGTGTACTGAACGAAGGAAGCGTCATATAAAAAAGGTTTTCAAATTCGGCTTCAGTAGCCTAAAGAACACATATGAGTACAGTTTGGTCAAATCGGGGGCAAAAATTTTCTAGCGCTTTCGTATGACGATATCTCGAAGCAGAAGATAGCATCCAAGACCACCTCAGCCATTCACTATGCATTTGCTACTGTATTTTCTGTTCTAACAGATATTTTAAATTTCAACCAACTCTGCTATGTCTAACAAAAAATAAAAGTTATCCTGTAATACCATGGGAAAATAAGACTATTTAATTAAAACCATACAATGATTAAAATCAATAAACTAGAAAGTTTGTAAGATCTGTATTAAAGGTTTGCTGGAGTAATCACCATTTCACGCTGAGTTCCTCCGGACACGGGAACGAGATGTAGTTGCATTAATCTAAACATTCAAGTGAGTCAAAACTACACTACATTTATTTATTTCTAAGTAAGGGGAAGTTCTCTCTATCTACGCCATTAAAATAAACGAATTTATATAAATTAAAATGCAATTAAAATCGTTGTGGCCCGCCATTCATCGACGACATATACTCATCCTTTTACGAATGAATCAGGCAGCTTTTTAAGACAGGGTACAGCAGAGTAGAGCAAACTAGAGTAGGGTGGATTTAGAATTAGCTCCTTTGCCTATCTTTGTTTCAAAACTCTTCTCGAGCATATGTTGAAAAGGTCCTAGCACCTTCATTTGTAAGCCTCAAAGTTATTGCGGCACCAGGTCATTTGATGTTTCTCCTATCAAAATACATAACGCAAGTTAAATATTCCTAGTCTAAATTTTTGTTGTCGCCAACAAAACAAATTAATTAGGAAGACCGTTCTGATTTTCTGACAATGGGCACCTGTCAAAGTAAAAATGTTTGGCAGTACTCCGATTGGCTTGAGTCTCCGATGTTTCTTTGGTTGGGTCAAACGTCATCCACTCATCCACCATGTCAACTTCAAATTTGATCAATGCAAGCGATTATACTACTACCAAGAGTTCATAATTGTGTTTATAAAAAACTCTACACTAGCATGTACAAATCATGTACAGTATGCTCGGCTTCCGTATTGAGCCCCCCCCCCCAAAAATTTGACAATTTAACTAATAACATCTTTCATTAGTGGGTAGTAAAATTTCAGCTCGCTGATTGGCTCATTAGTCTAAGGTTTATGGTAGGTTGTTATTTTAATTAATTAGTTAATTATAACTTTAATTAGCTTAATGCAGTTAAAAACTAATTCGACAACTATGTAGCATTTTCTGCTCTTTTCAATGATATAAAAATTGTTGCAGATTACATTCCTTCGACGTTTTGTATTATGCAACAATTTTTATATCATTGAAAAGAGCAGAAAATGCTACATAGTTGTCGAATTAGTTTTTAACTGCATTAAGCTAATTAAAGTTATAATTAACTAATTAATTAAAATAACTAATAAATTACCTACCATAAGCCTTAGGCTAATGGGCCAATCAGCGAGCAGACACACGCTTATATGAAAGCGTGTAATTAGTGCAAAGTGGGTCTCCCCCGGAAGTTACGGGGGGGGGTCCCGAGTTAATGAACCGAGCATACCTAGGATGATTTGTACATACTAGTCTGAGAGTTTCTTACTCTTACCATTATGTACTCTCGCTACTACCACTTGGTGCATTGCAGAAATAGTTTCCCATTAAACTTTTGCTATGAAGCTTACGATTGACATTAACGTTTGAACACAAATAGGTGCCAAGCTGTGTTTAAACACTTTACCTGATAGTAGCTGAGAAATTTGGAGAAAACAGATTAAGTCTAGTCGCTTAATGTACACTTCTGATATAGTTTTAGAGGCTAAAATGATACATTCACATAATTTACCTATCTTCCGGTTCTGAATCTTCTTGAGCATTCTGCTTTGTTTCTGAGAAACAACATTTCTGAGAAATTCTCTTGCTGTTTCCTTTAAATGGCGCATGGTTATTGTTGAATAGGCCAGAAAATTTACATTGAATTGAGAGGCGTATACCAAATGTGAAAGCTAAAAATGAAAAACTAATTAATCGTACATAAAAAGTTAGTTTTTATGAAGGTCAAATACTGCATTGAATGTGCTAGGTACAAATAAAAGGTTTTTGACTACAAACAAGCAAACAGTTTGTCCCTTAAAGTGGCAATATTCTGCCTTTGAGCCATTTGGATCTCATAAATCAGTATTTACGATATCTATTTTTTTTCTCAGATTTTTGTATTTGATTAATTCTACCACGTTTTTCTAAACAAATTGTTTGAAAGTAGGTTTTCGGATTTTTGGAGAATACAGAAAACTGGGAAATTTATATTGGCTTTCAAAACGTCTTAAATCTTTGTCCAAAAGCAAATTGGTATTGTATGATCCCCAGTCCGCGTTTTGTAGGTTAGGTCAACTTCAAACTCAACATCTCATAAAGCTTCGATATAAGATTAAGAATTACTAAACTGCTAATCCGGATTTGTAGCCAACAAATAGTCAATCGTTAATAGTTTTTATGCAATTCTATATATATTGTTATTACTGATTTTGTTGTCCGTAAACTTTAACTGGGCGATAAAACTGTTACGGAGTATTTCAGCTACAGGTAACGCTAGGGCGTAT
>JASAND010013865.1:0-24443 GCA_030248195.1 Trissonchulus latispiculum
ACATACTATCATCATACCTACTGGTTCTACAAAACTTGAGATACAACTAATTATTGTCAATTAAAGGGAAGCTCAGTCGGACATGAATAAAAATTTGAGTGGAAAGCCCATCGGAAAAGAGTGGGAAAGGGCGGAGATCAGCAAAGGAAGTGAGCCTCACATTTGAAGTTTAATTGGAAACTAAGAGGGAGACAACTGCGCCTAGAAAAGTCAACTTAAATAAGGACAGTTTTCCATAGATAAACCTCCTCCGTAATTCCTATCCAATTTAATTGTTCGTTTTAGGCAATAAAATTCACTCTCTCTTTGTCAATAAACACGCTCATCTCGCCCTGAGATGCTTTAGAGCCCATAGACCTATAAAATGGAAAAATGTCTCAGCCAGCAACGTTTGTCAATGAATGCTTGAAACAAATTAATGAGAGACAAGGGCTAAAAGGACGTTATATGCTAAGTTTTAGAATCACTCTTGGGTGTTCCCCAATTTTTATGGATCACGAAATACCACTATTTTTCTTTTTTTGTCAGGCCATATCTGGAGACCAAAAATAGGATAAATTGCATGTAAACCAAAAACAATGATTAATGGTACCATACCAACTTTATCAAGCTCTCAAAAGCTTGCTAAACGTTGCTTGTCAACTAATATAGGGACCAGTGAACAACAGCTTTGTGTAATTTGCAGGAGCGAAAATGCATAATTATATAATTTTTGAACTGGATTTCTGTGTGCGGAAGGTGCATTAGCTGTATGTAAAAATACAAAAAATTCAGAGGGACGGCCTTGCAAAAGGACCGATTTTTAAAATTTGTTTTCCTCACTTTCAAGCTAGCTATAATGCATTTAGTTTTTGGAAAACCTATTTTGACAAAATGTTGCTTGTTCGTAAACTGTTTTAAATTTGGGCGATTACTCCTCCTAACAAAAAAGTAAAACTCAACATTTTGAACAACAGCACTCGACGATTATCGCAAGCTTGTATGTGTAAAGAAGCTTTTCACCCGCTACAAGAGTTAACAACTAACAGGGTTGACCAATACCATACCACCAGTTATGAAAGAAATGTTATAAAATAAATGCTGTAGAATGGTGGATGGATTATCCGCATTTGAACAAACAATGAAAGCTGCGCACGAGGGCTTTTACAGTAACAAGAGTACATAGTAGATGAGTGTGACAGCTGGCAGGCTGTTTGTTATCAGCTCAAGGTACATACATGCTCTGCACGCAAACGGCTGACCCCCCACAAATGTGTACCCAGTAGTGACCCCCACAAATGTGTACCTAGTGACCCCCCCACAAATGTGTACCCAACCCAGTACACGTTTCTGAACGCTCACTTGCCGTATCTTTACGTGTCGCTCGAAAACACAACGCCTGCGTGCGTCCAATTTGTGTCTGCTTCGAGCTAAGGTGCATTCATAGTCGCGAACGCAGAGAGACGCGCGTCGACGCGCGTAGACGCCTCAGGTTGTAACATGCCGTTTTAACCGTTTAAAAATAATTGTAGCGTATTCATGCTCACGAACGCGCTCAGGTACGTACGCGCGTCGACGCGCGTCTGCTTGCGTCTGGAACTATGATTGCACCTTTAGAACGCAAAGATAGCGTGCTAATTTCTTTGACGCGAGCATACACGTAACAGAGCTGACAAAATAAAAATGTTTCCTAACACGATTACTAGAAGAACAACAGTAATATTTACTACGGAATACGGATTGTCAAGTACTTCTTCATTTATATAACTAAGTAACCCAGTCTTCAGCTTGGCAAGATGAGCAAATAATACAAAATTAACTTCCCGGTTGAGGCACTTTTACGTAAACCTAAAGTTTAAAGAAAAACACGGAAAATGTTAATACAAAGACCAAAATGTTTAATTTCCTTTAAAATTAAAATATTTAGCCAATTAAGCTATCCTACGAAAGTGCCATGATATTCCTTCATAACCGTGAACGCACAAACACCTGAGTTGACATCCCCGAACGCAACAAGCAGTTTTAATAGTCTAAAAGCATAGTGTAGCGGGTTCACGTTCACAAACGTATTCAGAGGCTCAAGTACGCGCGTCTGTCGCCGCATCTCCACTCGTGGCAAGAACTATTAGTGACAGTTTCTGCAGCTTATCGCCTTAAACTTCCTAAAATCTGCCATGAAAACTATCAAAATCTTAATTTTTATTTGTATTTTGGATAGCCTGAGAAAAGTGGCATCGGCCGGCCGGCCGGCCGGCGTTGCGAGCTGTGCCGACCTGCCCACGAAAAATTGGGCCGGTGAACAACACTACCCCATTGACCATTGTAAAGAATTCAAACACAGAAACACACCAAAGAACAAGCGCATTAATGCGGGTCTGGGTCGCGGCTGGTGCTACGAATCAGCATTAGTTTTTGTTCTGTTGATACTAAAAAGTCCCAAGACGTTTCTGCATTACTTAAACACACAAGCAAACGAATATGATATTTGCTTACGGTTTTAACTTCGCAAAATTCTTTGATACCTTCTTCACCGCTGAAACAAAAAGAATTCTACTTGAAGACTAAAGGTTTTTCGTACTTTTCTCAAGTTGCTGTTGAACAGTTAAAAGCCATCAATACAGTGAATGCAAAATTCATATTTAAAGTCATTTTAATACTACAGCTACGTACTGTTCACGTCCAGTTCCTGACTGTTTGTAACCTCCAAAGGGAGCCAATGGGGACAGCATTTCAATACAGTTTACCCTATAAACATGTAAACAAAAGCAAAACGCTACAATGCAGTGCAGTCGGTAACGTTATAGCAGGTATGTAATGGCATAGCAAAAAATTGGAGCTCAATGAGTGGATAAAAGATAGCATCTGGATTTGATTACCAATGCTTTTGAATCTCTTAGTACATCATTAGTATATCTTTTTTATTTTTATGAACTGTTAGTGGACGTTTGATTTAACTTACGTAATCTTAGTGCATTATGTTTTACAGTGAAATGTTAAGTTTGGCTGGTGTACAGAAAACTTTACTTTTGGTTTGCAGAATGTTCTATTTTTTGTCAAAGCACCAGGTAAAGATATTTTTACTAAAACTGATATATAACTACGAAAAGCGATAAAAATGTAAACCTGTTATCGTTTTTATTTTCCTTGGGCAATAATCTTAAAATGAAATATCATTAAGGACTTCCGGCTTACCAGACGGTTCCGGCCTGCAAAGAATTCGCCACCATAAATGCCTTATCGATATCCTTTGTGTGCACGGCTGCGGCAAGACCATACTTTGTCTTATTAGCTTTTTGCAGAACCTGAAACAATAATGATAACCAGTGATAAAAAAGGTACACTTTACGGTACGGTACTGCTGCAGCCACACCTAAAACATGGTATTAATGTTAATGATAAACTTTTCTATAGACAAAAGAAACCAGGCATGTTGTGGAAGCTGAGCAAACGGGAACAAGAAATATTTTGAAAATACACATATTCACAATAAATATATACATTAATAGCAATGTAATATGTAGAAATCAGTGACGCAATCGTTGATAGCATTTTTGTTTGCTTGCAGTATGCACATATAAGTCGATTCCCTGAGCTGCTTTTTGCTTTTTTACACAAACAATTCATATTTCCAGCCACTAACATATTTCAACAAGCAAAACAAACAGTATTTTGCACAAGCAAATATACAAATACATTAGTTTCACACAGAGTTGGAAGTGGGTCGAAATTTCGTGACCCGCGGGTCCTGCGACCCGCGGACCCCGGACCCGCAACCCGCGACCCACCACCCGCGACCCCCTGAGATTTTGGCGACCCACTTGACCCAATTCCTTAATGTGGACATTTTCACATATTTAAGTACTCTACAGCATGCATCGAGCAAAATTAACCTTTTAAACATGAACATAGTGAAGCATTAAAACTTTCAAACAAAACATTGGCAAGTTCAAAGCTAACTCCATTAGATTTCGTCGTCGTTTTCGGGGTCTGGGTAAAACCCGGCTCCGGCCCCGGCCCCGGCCCCGGCGCACATGGGTAAAACCCGGCCCCGGCCCCAGTCCGGCGCACACAGAGTTTAATAAGTGGGTAAAACCCGGCGCACTAGCCCGGCGCATTTATAGTGTAAATTCGTATGCAGTATAACAGAGGTGTATGTGTAATTACGCATATGTGTAAAGATTTAAGGCGTAGTTTATGAGTTGAGTTTTATATATACTTTACAGTGTTACGTAACCTTTTCTAGCCATTTAGTATTAATTCATGGTTTGTACTTATGAAAATTATTCAATGTTGCTAATTCCTAAGACATTCCTAATGTTTAAAAAATTTAAGTTTTACGTTTTCCAAGGGGGACATCAAGGAGAACCGGGAAATTTTGGTGTGTCTTATCCCTCCATAGTAAACGTTACAAGTTAATAATTTTTGAATTTTAAAATTTAAATTTAAATTTATCGTCATTTTCTTTATTTGGTGTAATATCTTAAAGTAGTGTAATTGTAGTCAGCAAAATTTCTTGAATACTTTTTTAATTACGTATATATTGTTTCTAAATATTGTTTCAAATTGTTTTAAAATTTCGTGATGTATGGTAAAAATAAATTCAAAACTTTTGCTATGCATTTATTTCAATAAATGCAAATTTTTCATTAAACGCAATGTATAAGAAAAATATGTTATTGCGTGACTTAACTGTGAAAAAATCATAATGAAAAGAAAACAATGCGTACATATATATATATATATATATATATATATGTTACGTACCGTATGAGATTTTGTACCGTATTATACGGTACGGCAATTTTCGTACCGTATTAAACGGTACGTACCGTATAATACGGTACAACTTTTTCTGTACCGTATTAAACGGTACGTCCCGTATTATATTGTACGGTTAGTTTCTGTACCGTATTGGCAAAGAACTGACTACTACTGTTAAATAATATAAGTAATACAAATAATACAAATTTTGCAGTTTTGCTACAAAAATAGCGTCTCAAGATGTCGCTTCCGACAATACCGTATTTTTGCACTAAAATTAAGTTTTTTCTGTGCATACTAAAACCAAGGCGCTGTTGCCGACGGTTGCATTTGGAGAATGCCCCAAGCTATAGATTTTAAAGCACCTTTTGCATAAATTTTCGGAAAAAGCTGTTGTATGCTAAAATAATCATAGAATTATAAATTATTCAATTGCCACAACTTGCATGACTAAACAATATAGAAACTTTGCTCTTGCAATTCTTATTTCTATGCCATTCTGAACCTCTAATTCTATTAAATATTCTGAGCATTAAAAGTGAAAATGTTTGAACTTAACTTTTGAAAGTCAACGTTTTCACACAAAAATGACAAAAATACAAATATATAAATAAACAAATAAATATTAAGGTTTTAAAAATTTTTAATTTTATAAGTGCTTAGATTTGAATGACATTCAAAATATTTTCAGATGGTTTTGTCGGAAGCGAAATCTTGAGAAGCTATCTTTGTAGCAAAACTGCAAAATTTGTATCATTTGTTTTATTTAAGGAACGAGGATGGAACTATTTCCTAAATCTTCATCACTTCCTTCCCAAAAAGAGCGTCTCAGGATTTAGCTTCTAACAGAACCGTCTGAAAATATTTGAATGTCATTCAAATCTAAGCACTTATAAAATTAAAAATTTTTTAAAACCTTAACATTTATTTGTTTGTTTATTTGTATTTTCATTCTTTTTGTGTAAAGACGTTGACTTTCAAAAGTTAAGTTCAACCATTTTCACTTTCTATGTTGAATATTTAATTAATTCAATTAATAGTTGAATTTTTATGAATATTTAATAGAATTAGTAGAGTTAGAAGTTCAGAATTTTATGTGGCATAGAAATAAGAATTGCAAGAGCAAAGATTCTATGTTTTTTAGTCTTGCAGATTAGATTCAATTCTTTGCCAATACGGTACAAAAACTAGCCGTACAATATAATACGGGACGTACCGTTTAATACGGTACAGAAAAAGTTGTACCGTATTATACGGTACGTACCGTTTAATACGGTACGAAAATTGCCGTACCGTATAATACGGTACAAAATCTCAAACGGTACGTAACATACATATATACTTTTTCCATTGTTGCAAGGATATGTACTGTTTGCATTATCGTAACACAAGATATACGCAAATACAATGTATTCTGTATTTGCATGCATAATACACACGTTAGTATACGCACGTGTTTAATTGCGCCGGGTTTTCTAAACATTGGGGCCGGGTTTTACCCTGCGCCGGGGCCGGGACCGGAGCCGTGTTTTACCCACCTAAAACAAATGCATGCGCCGGGGCCGGGGCCGTGGCCGTGTTTTACCCAGGTGCGCCGGGGCCGGGGCCGGAGCCGGGTTTTACCCACACCCTCGTTTTCGGTAGTTCTGAGCAAGCTATGCTATCGCAAAAGTGTTGGGACCTCGATCTGTTACTATGGAATGGACTGAAATGAACAACCGCCCCACAGTACGCAAACATCAAGTATATTTCTGTTTGATAGATTGATCTGATTTTTACTAGAGTCAGTATTTAGGCAACGTTAAATTGCATTTGCTTGCAGCAATTTCATAAAAGTTCAGCCCACATCCTGGTTACTTTTTTACAGCTGAATGGCGTCTACCGCAGGAGTATTTATCAGAGATGAAACCGGGTCACTATTTGCTGACCCGGTGACCCGGTGACCCGGTCGACCCCTGACCCGGTGACCCGGTGACCTGGTGACCCGGTATTTTTGAAAATTCAGGTTTACGCTTGGAAAAATTAAAAATACTTATATTGGGGTGCGGTGAGTGTTTTTTTTACTTTTATGGACATTTTTGGCTTCGGGCAAATAAGAAGCCGGGCAAAATTTTTGCTTTCCTTAAATTAGTGAAATAGGAAAGTAAATATTGTAAGTAAGCCGGAAAAAATCAAAACTGATTTGCACGATATCGCACTCAATGAAGTAAACTGCATAGCTTTTTGAATCAAACAAATTCGAACAAAATATATACTCCGGCAAAGTCATTACTTCATCTAATTCTAATCGTGAGCTTAACATTAGCACTTTTTTGTTTCATCATTATTTTAGCAAAATATTTTATGTAGTGTACGGTTGGTGGTTTCACGCAGCGAACATTCTTTGGAAATATTTTGCTAATTTCTAGGATTCAGAAAATATATGCTACAAATTAAAACAATCATAACTGAATTAGTTCCTAAAGCCATAACAATTAGAAAAATGCAAAGCAAAACTCAGAATCTGTAAACCTTGTTTTGCCGAGATTTTCCTTCTTACCGACACTTGAGACAAACAGTCTGACCCCCCTCCTTCCAAAACTGATAGCAGCGACGAAAAATCACTCACAGTAGAGGGAGCATTGAGAATTTTAGATTTTAAAATAAAAATTTCAGACTCTCATGTAATAATTTTCATTTTCTGGTTAAGATTCAACGCAATCATTGTAGTTTCAAAATTAGATCCAAGCTCGACAGGTCATTACAAATATTGTGAGGACACTATACAGCGACAAGCATTTAAAAAAACTACACGATTAAGTTAACAGTATTTCTATTGCTAGTTTTTGAGTGCTTATTGAAGTTTTCAGTTATTTAAAATTGGCAAAATCTCTGAAAAATGTGCTATAACAGTAAAAAATCCCCCAATCAAAAATACCGGGTCAAGACCGGGTCAGAGCTCGTGACCCGGTGACCCGGTGACCCGGTCCATATAGTTAACCGAACTGACCCGGTGACCCGGTGACCCGGTTTCATCTCTGGTATTTATATATTACTGTCCACTACCAACTTGGATATGGTAGCAAACTGCCATTTAGTGGTTTGTATCATACACATTATTTTTTAGTCCCAAGAGTACATAGTACAAATTAAATTCGGAATTATCATAACTCGTAGAACTATGTCGAAATTTTAAGCTTAGCATGTAAATATCTACTGGAGGAAGCAGTTTTTCAAGGTCTGCAGGCTAAAGCTATCAGCATTGTTTTTGCAGAACCGGTTTGCCAGTCAATCAGTGGCATTAAAGGCTTTCATTGATAATAAAATATTTATGGCAATGAGTATGTCAGAGAAGTATTACTGAAATATTTTTGACTGAAGATTCAAGACAGATTCAATGGAAATAAACAATTTTATCATAAAAGCAATATTATAAGGTATAAACACATTCAAAAAAGCCAAAAGTTAAAGAAAAATTGAAAATTTAACATAAATTGTAAGTTTTCTGGTGAAATTAGCCCAAAATTTAGCGAAAAATTGGTATGAACAAAAATAAGTCGACCCACACGGACCCGCGGGTACCCACTGACCTGAAAGTCGACCCGCTGGTACCAGCGACCCACTTCCAACTCTGGTTTCACATCACATTATTGAACCTACAACTGTCGACTTGTATGAGCCTATAATTGACTGCAGTCGATTCGATCCCCACTTTATGTTTGCAGAATCCATTTCAAAAACAGGTTACTCAATATACATAAAGAAATCTGTCTTCCCAGATTATCAGATGTCTATTCAACAACTAACGTATATCAATATCAGGCAACTATATATAAAAAGTCCCGGATCTTAACTCAGTTTTTAACAACTCTTATTCTTCTTCGAATCACATATTACAACAATAGTTGACTGCAGCCGATTCGATCCCCACTTTATGTTTGCAGAATCCATTTCAGAAACAGGTTACTCAATATACAAAGAAAGAATTACCTCAAAACTCAGAATTACCTAAAAAGTCCCGGATCTTAACTCAGTTTTTTAGCAACTCTTATTCTTCTTCGGATCACATATTACAACATTCTTCTCTCTACCAGAAAATGTCTAGTCCCAGTAAGCTTCTCTACGGAACTGATCATTGGCTGAATCATATCGTAGAGGAGGTCTTCTGTTTCTGGGGGGCAGTTCACGCGGCCTCGCGGCAGGTTGGACAATCTCGGGTTCATCTATGGGAATCTGCTCTTCAGCAGGAAAATCAGCTATGTGCAGATAAGTGTCTTGACTTTCTGGGTGATCTGTTGATTGCTTTGGCACTTTCACCAACTTCCTTGAGTTCCAGATTTTCCCGTCCTCCAAACGGAAACTGTTATCTGCCATTTGTTGTACCACTTTTTTTGGACGAGAAAACGTTGAGGTACCTTTTGGATTTGAAGGTAAGCAATGACGAACGAAATCTGCAACTTTTATTTCTTGTTGCCGAGGCTTCTGTGGTTTATTCCATGTCGATTGGTACTTTCTAACATGCTCTTTTATATCTTTGTGCTTGAGAGGTTCTTTAAAATGAAAGACTGGGCTGTTGATCTTCGTCCGAACTGGTCTTCCTAGAAACAGCTCGGCAGCTGTAGACCCAGTTGCTCTGTGAGGAGTCATTCTATGGGACGCCAGAATTGATATTATCTGTTGATTTCAAGTCTTCATTGATCCGCGGAAGGTAATCAACTTCGCCTTTACTTCTCGATTGAATCTTACCACAGGCGCCATTACACTGTGGGTTGTAAAGCGCAGTAAGACTGTGCTTGATATTGAGGTGTTGTAGATATTCTTTGAAGATATAGCTTGTGAACTGTGGTCCGTTGTCGGTGATCAACTGCTCTGGTAAGCCATAACGGGCAAACTGGCGATCCAGGAATTCAATCATCTTCGTTGCTGTTGTAGTTGCCGTTGTTGCAACCTCAGCCCATCGAGAGTAGTGATCCACAAGTACAATCAGGTAAGAGGCATGGGTTGGAGCTGTAGCGAAAGGACCCATGATATCTAGTTCCAGTCGCTGCCATGGGTATTTTGGCAAGGGTAATGGCTTTACCAGGTTAGGTTGACGAACCACTGATTTATCACTTAGTTGACAGTAGTTGCAACGTCGTAGCATATCCTTTACGTTTTCATCCATTTTAGGCCACCAATACGAATTGCGCAGGATCTGTTTCGTTTTGGTTTCGCCTCTGTGCCCTTCGTGCGCCAGAGACAATAATTTAGGTCGAGGAAGTTCAGGGATGACTATTCTTGAAGGTGCCCTGAAAACGCACCCCTCAGATATGAAGAGTTCTTCTTTGATGAGGAAATAAGGCTTCATCGGGACTGGTATATTCTTTGGTTTTGGCCATCCTCCGATAGTAAAGGTTAGGACTGACTGTAGAGTTTCATCGCTCTCAGTTGCTTTAGCGATCTCAGACGTGGTTACAGCTGCTGAAGATAAAATGAATGATATCGGAATTTCTTCAGCCTGGATATTCTGTGCTTCTGATCGGTAGTGACAAAAGTGGGCAAATCTGGGTTATACAAGGCTAAAACTGGTGAATCTTGAATCATTTCTTTGATTTCATCAAACGCTTTTTGGTGGTTGGTTGACCACTTGAAAGGAACAGCTTTGTCTTTATCTTTTCTCGTCAAGGCTCTTAAAGGTTCAACGATTGTCGAAAAGTTCGGAACAAACTTTAGGTAATAAGAGCACATTCCAAGGAATGTACGCAGAGTAGATAGATCCTTCGGAGCCGGTGCATGCAGAATAGCATTCAGATTCTTCTTGTTAGGTTTCAATCCGTTTTCATTCAGCGTGTGGTCCAGACATTCAATTTGGTTTTGAGATAGTGACAACTTCGAAATTTCCAGGGATACGTCGTGTTCTTGAAGTCTGGTCAGTACTTGATGAAGTCTTGTATCGTGCTCGGAAACATCAGATCCACCAATGATGATATCGTCTTGATAGACAACAACGCCCGGTATTCCTTGTAAATCGTCTACATCATCCGCTGAAAGGCGGCTGCAGAGTTCTTCATCCCAATTGGTAGTTGTCGGTATTGATATATCCCGGATTCCGTGCTGAAAGCTGTTAGCGGTCGGCTTTCTTCCGTTAGTTCAAGTTGGAAGTAACTTTCTTGAGGTCGATCTTCGTGAATATCTTTCCTCCTGCCAGGCTTGTAAACATCTCATCAATCTTTGGCAAGGGAAATTTATCTGGTATGATTACTTCATTTAACTTACGTAGGTTGCAGCAAATCCTTATCTTCCCATTGGGCTTTATCACCGCTACCATTGGATGCAGCCATTCCGATGTCTGAATCTTTTCTATTACACCATCTTTTTCTAGCTGTGCCAATTTTTCTTCAACTTTCTCTTTAATGGCAAAGGGTGCACTTTTATGCTTCTGAATCACCGGTACGGCATTCTGGGAAATCTTGATGCGGTACTGAAATCCCTTGATTTTTCTGAATTCATCGGAAAACAACTTTGGATATTGTTGTTGGATTATTTCTGGTGTGATATGATTTATCACTAAAGATTCACCGTTTATGGTAAGCTTTAGTCTATGGATCAGGTCGAGACCCAACAATACTTGCATGCCATCCACAATGAAAAATTGCAGCTTTTGACTTTGGTTCTTGAAGCGGGTTTGAATAGTAGCACAGCCATAGGTTTTGATTTGGTTTCGATCATAAGCTACCAACTTTGTCAAAGTAGGCTTGAAACATGTTGATGTGAAAATCTTGCGGTATACTTGAATGGGCAACAGGGAAACGGGGGCTCCAGTGTCTACTACAAAGTCTTGAACAGTTTTACCTTTATCCCCCTTCAAAGTCTGAGAGCAATTAATGGAATGGGATTTACCAGGTTTATTCACCTTCAACACCTGAATTTCGGGGTCACTCTCCGTGCTTGTTCGTTCAGAGCCGATCTGACGAACGCGCCTTGTAGACTTTCTGGTGTTCTGTTGTTTCTTGCTTTACACACGCGTTCATAGTGTCCTTTTCTGAGACAAAAGTTACATGTACTCTGTAAAGCAGGACAGTCGTATTTTCTATCTTTGTGGTCTTTACCACAGCGCATGCAGTAAGAACGGTAATTCTGTCGTGGGGCATTGGCAAAGGTATGTTGTTGATGACGAGACGTAGATTTGGCTTTGACCGCATTGACGTGCTTAGGTTCGGGATTGGTTAGCTCCTTGGCTTCGGCTAACGCTTTCTCTATTTGGCTTGCCAATTGAACACATCTGTCGACGGTTAAATTCGGTTCCATCAATAGTCGTTCTTTGACTTTGGGGTTGTGAACTCCTTCCACCAGTTGGTCACGGAGCATATCTTCTTGAGATGCACCGAAATCGCAGGGAGGCAGAAGGGATCGAAGGTCACTGATGAGATTGTTGAATCTTTCACCAGTTCTTTGCACCCGTTGGCGAAACAAATGTCTAGCAGTAACAACGCTCTGCTTAGGTGAAAAGTAATTGTTCAACTGGGTTAGAACGTCATTATAAGTCAGTTCGTTCTGGGGGTTTCCATTCGGGGTTGGCAAGGTTCCATAAATTCTCTGCGCCTCTGTTCCGAGACAATGCAAGAGAATTGCAACCTTACGGCGGTCAGGCCAAATCCTCCGCTCCGATAGCGATCAGATAATTGGTAAAAAGTTTAGTCCACTGATTCCAAGGAACAGAGGGCTCTCCTGGATTCTCAAGATACGGTTGCGGTGGGCAAAGTCCATCCATTTGTTATCCTCGTCGCCAATAAAGAAATCTGTCTTCTCAGATTATCAGATGTCTATTCAACAACTAACGTATATCAATATCAGGCAACTATATATAAAAAGTCCCGGATCTTAACTCAGTTTTTAACAACTCTTATTCTTCTTCGAATCACATATTACAACAATAGTTGACTGCAGCCGATTCGATCCCCACTTTATGTTTGCAGAATCCATTTCAGAAACAGGTTACTCAATATACAAAGAAAGAATTACCTCCTCGAAAGTCTTAAATTTGATCAAACATTGAACTGGTCCAAAGATTTCTTCTCTAGCAATTCTCATGTCATCGGTGACATCAGCGAAGACAGTGGACTCCAAGTAATATCCTTTTCGATCCATTCGTTTTCCTCCACACATCAACTTGGCTCCTTCCTGCTTTCCGGATTCTATCAGAGACAGGATCTTGTCCATTTGAATGGTATCAATCTTAAAAAAGTCCGGTATTTATTGAATCTGATTTACAGGTTTCTTTGGTATTTACTATAGGTAACTCTTGTAAACAAAATTAAATGTATTGTGAAAGCAACTTTTGTTAGCATCTTTCGTAACAAAGTACAAAAATAGGTTTACACTTGTATTTCAACTTCGACATGTTATTCGTTCACAATGTATATATAATTAAAAGTATACCTGGGGACCGCTTTCTGAGGAATCGTCAAAAGGATCTCCAACTGGTCTCTTCTTTGCCTCTTCTACGGAGGCCTTCACGAACTGATCATAAACCTCCTCCTGAACATACACACGCTGAGAAGCTGTGCAGTTCTGACCCATGTTCAAAAACGAACCAACGTGAGCATCTTTGGCAGCAGTTTCAACTGAAATAAAAATAAAATTAGATTTTTCTTATTATGTTGTCAACGTTCTGTCAGTGTTCATTTAATTGTCATTAAAAGTTTATAACATTCGTCATAAACAACTGCCAAAAATTGGAAATATGTTTTATAGAAATAAAATTTTATAGAAATTTTATAAATATCAATACTATAAATATTAATGAATATAAAATATCAATATTTTATAAATATGTTTATAAATATTTTACTGTCAGGAAAAAGTCTTAGAGTTTGTCTGGGAAAACTGATAATTATAATGTTGTATCCACAACGAAATTGTATATCTGTTGCAGTTTTGCTTTTGCGGTTTCTTTAGCCAAGCGAGATCCTATTCTGGCTATTCCTTCATTCGATCCGATGTTTTTCAGAAGATGAAACTACATACTAGGAGAGCGAGGGTATATTATGCTGGTTTTAACACAAAAGAGCATTCCGTTATTATAGTTGAATCAGTCATGTAGCACTACAAAACTGCCGCGCAGCTTTCTCTACATACATATATACGGAACAAATAACTCAATTATGACCTCTTGCATAAGTTTCACATCAGGTGGACGCTTACCATCAGCGTCGGCAAAAACGATGTTTGGCGATTTTCCTCCCAACTCCAGTGCCACCTTTTTCATATTAGATTTTCCTGCTGCTTCCAGAATAAGTCCGCCCGTTTCAGTGGAACCAGTGAAGCTAATCATGTCCACGTCCAGATGGTAGGCCAAGGCGGCTCCTGCCGTTTCACCGTAGCCAGGAATAATGTTAATCACACCCGGAGGAAAGCCTGCCTGAAAAAAGGAAAAAAGCAAAACATAGTTTCCTATTCTATTCAATCATTTTCCCATCACTTTTCCCATCACAACAGTAACAGTCATTTTCAATATGTCTCGCCATTTTCACGAACCGTGATCGAGAAGCTCAAACTGTGAATGGATCCGATGAACCTGCGCGCACGGTTCAGACCCCGTTTTACTAACCAATGATTCTAGTTGCCAGTTTTGCTTGATCAGGTTGTAATAACAATTTCAATCGTTGACGATATTAGACAGGACACGTGACACGTTGAGTTCAGTTCACTTATTTAAACTGGACAGAACTGCAACCCTATCATTCACCGCCAGGAAAGGAAATGGCAGTGAAGTTTTAATGAACACACTCTAACTCTTTTAACTTTCGCTCGGTTAAAAACAAACAGAGTTAAATGAGTTAAAAGGGGGAGAGTTTAAAATTACATAACTCCCTGAGTGCGCTATTATAAGTTAAAAGAGTTAATTTCTGCTCGTTAAACCTGAGCGCGAAAAGGCCCCTAGTTTTAGTTCAACGAATAAAGTACCGATATGTTGTCCATACAAGCAGTAGCCCATCGTTAATATTAAATTATGGGCGGTTTTCAATTAGTTGGCTTAAATTACCTCCTTTGCAATTTCACCAAAGTACAGTGTTGTGAGAGGAGTCTGCTCGGCCGGTTTCATGACCACCGTGCATCCGGCTGCAAGGCAAGGTGCAATTTTCCATGCTACCAACATCAGAGGAAAGTTCCACTGAAAATAAGAATGCAACATCCTTCAAGACATCTCTTAGAATTTTTGACTGAAATTAAATCTAAGCCTAGACATTCTACGTGCGTGTAGGGCGGATGACCTACCGCGGTCAATGAAGTGTGGTGAATATGACCAAAGTTCACACAACCGTTTGTTTACACCAACGATGACCAACCGAGGGTGAGTCTAAGGGCTTATTCCAAGTTGTGCTTGTGTCTCGGGTCTATATTTTCCTGAGCAATTAACTGCCGCCACCGATTATTCCCCAGCTGCTTAGGTTGTTCGACGCACCGTTAATGCCAATCGCACCACCGCCTGCAGCACGTTGAGGCTGTCCTCACATTATAGCAGATCAGTGGAGCCTAGATAAGCGTGAAGTTTCTAACGTAACTTCAAACTAAACAGAATAGCCTTGTTCAGTGAGCTCTTATCCATGGTAATCAAAAAACCAAAAACACTACGTAATTTTTTTCTTAAAAGCAAATTGTGGTGTTGAGTGAACAGAAGATGAAAGATGTTGTTAAAAACTAGAGTTTATCTTTTGTCTGTCTTCTGTTCCCCTGATGTTAGGAGATAGTAGTGAATAGCTTGACTACTGTTCTGGGATAGATACAACAATTGATTGGCGACGAGGGGAAAATGGAACAATTTCTGTCAGGTCCCCCACTTTTCTTGCAACTCCCGGTCAACCTGTTGTACCATGGAAAGATTGGAGGTTACTGTTCGTGAACTATTTAATTGCTTCTGGTGCAGAAGCAAATCCCGCAGCTTTTCCTGAATCAAGGAAAATTGCTTTATCTTTTACATTTTCTGGGAGTTGAAGGGCAACGCATTTATCATACCCTCCCTCCCCCACAACCGATGGGAAACAACGCTGAAGTCCTCCTAGACCAAGTTCTACAGCTTTGCGGGGAACATTTCGAACCGAAAACTAACGTCATCGCAGCTAGATTCAAATTCAAAACGAGAGGACAACTTCCCACTGAAAGTGTGGAAACTTGGTATTCAGAATTACGCAGTTTAGTCAAAATCTGCAACTACGGTCCACTCCAAGATGAGATGATTCGCGATCTCATTGTGGAGAAAACCAACGTTCCTCGCGTTCGTGAAAGGCTTTTGATGGAACCAGACTTGACTTTAACCCGTGCTCTTGAACTGGCCCGGTCGATCGAACGTGCCATTGCTGAAGCAAAGGTCCTCAACCCCGCTCCAAAGGCAACCGTTAATGTGGTTGCTAGAAAGCCTTCCCATAAGAACCTTCAATCGAAACCAAGACCCCCCAATGCTACCCAAACTTCGCATGTCAAAGCTGCCAATTGTCATCGTTGTGGATCATCATCCCATTTGGCTACATCTGCCCACTGCCCCGCAAAGAATTCACAGTGTAATTTTTGCAAAAAGAGGCCACTGGGCAAAAGTTTGTAAAGGCCGATACAAGAAAGTTCAAACTCTGTCTTGCGATCAAAGTGACTGCTACACAGACTCTGTACAGGTGTTGAGTGTAAACTCAAGTAACTACAGAGGATTGATCTATTGTTCGGTCCTGATGAACAGTAAACCAATCTCCATGGTAGTTGATTCAGCTTCCGAAGTAACTTTGATTCCAAAATTCCTTTATGATACTTTGTTTAACAATTCCGTGCTGTACAACAGTAAGGTTACTTCAGTAAGGCTTAGGCTTAGGCTTAGGCTTAGGCTTAGGCTTAGCCTAAGGATTAGAGTTGTGCCGTTAACAAATTTCCCGGGCCCGGAGGCCCGATTCAAGGCCCGGTAGGCCCGGTGGGCCCGGCGGCCCGGTGTAGGCCCGGTCGGCCCGGTGAAGGCCCGGCATACAGAAAACAGTGCCAAACAATAGTTAGTGCTATTTATTACAACTTAGACAACTCGCGCAAGCTTAAATTGGACTTTCTAGTGAAGAAAGTGTGGAAAAAAATTAGAAAATGGATAGTAAAAATTTGACCGGGCCTCATCGGGCCCGGCCGGGCCTGGCCGGGCCTCTCAAGCCCGGCAGGCCCGGTAGGCCCGGCTCGGGCCGGGCCTGCGCGGCCGACCGGGCCCGGGCCCGGGCCGGGCCTACCGCTCCAACCCCCGGGCCCGGGCCGGCCGGGTGCTGGCCCGGCCCGGGCCCGGCCCGGAGCCCGAGGCCCGATTCAAGGCCTGGGCACAACTCTACTAAGGATACAATAGAAGTCCGCTGTCAGTTCTCGGCTATTTTCCAGCCGAAGTTAACTACAAAACTACTCAAGCATCCGCCTCAGTCTTCGTCGTTCCTGAAGGGCTGCCCATTCTCGGCTTAGATCTAATCACTGCCTTAGAATTGGAAATTTCTGGTAAAAACTTTTCAGTCAATGAAATTTCCAATGGCACTTTGGAACAACAGTATCCACAGTTGTTTTCAAAAACAATGGGATGCATGAAAGGATTACGTTCAAACATCTTGGCCTGATTCGTTAAAGAACAAATTCCTTCCTTTTTTCAAAGTGCGCCAAGAATTGTTCCTTTGGAAGGACCTCCTCCTATGCAGATCCGAGGCAAGAATTGTGGTTCCGTCTTCTTTACAGCAATCTATCACCAGTCTGGCTCATGAAGGTCATCAGGGAATGGTTAGAACTAAACAAAGGCTAAGGGAACTGTATTGGTGGCCAAGAATGGACGACTTCGTTGAAAGCCAAGTTCGAAATTGCCACATTTGTGTAGCGGCAGACAAAAGTGCTAAGATTTTCTCAGCCCCATTACAACCAGTGCCTCTACCGTCAGGTCCACGGAAAAAGTTAGCAATTGATATACTAGGGCCATTCAACACTGCACCAATTGCCGAAAGATATCTGGTAGTGCTTTCCGACTACTACTCTCGATTGCCCGAAGTCTGTCTGACAAATCGAGTCACGGCTAATGTGGTGATCAAGTTTCTGAAGTCCACGTTCAGCCGGTTTGGGTATCCTTACGAGCTAGTCAGTGATAATGGTCCACAATTTACAAGTTCTGAATTTTGCGAATTTCTACAGAGCTACAATATAAAGCACTGCAGAACAGCTTTGTACAATCCGGCGGCAAATGGTTTGGTGGAACGTCTGAACCGGGTTTTGAAGGAAGGGTTGCAGGCTGCATCATTAGAGGGCGTGGTGGCTAGCAGACGCTTCTCGAGGTGTATCGAAGCACACCCCACCGAGCTACATCAATCAGCTATTAATGCTGAATGGCTGAATTAATGTTCGGCCGGAAGATGCGAACGAAACTCCATCTTTCGATACACAAGAGTCAACCTGTTCAGACAAGCAAGTTGCGATCACATGTTCGAACTTATCAAAGCAAATATAAGAAAGATTTTGATCAGACAAAAGGAGTGTTAAGGATAAATGTTTCAAAGTTGGAGAATATGTTCGTCACAAGCTACCGCATGTCAAGAAAGGTGAACTGAATCACTCTCTTCCGTTGCAAATTATTGGCAAGAAAGGCCCGTATTCGTACATTCTCGAAAACGGGAGGACATGGAATCATCGTAAACTGAGCCGTGCTTCTTTTGCCTTTGGCCGTACACCTAAAATTCCATTATCAAGAATGGACAGTTTGGAGGCAGAGGACACCTTAGAGGTTGGAGACATTATGATCCTTACGCGGTGGAGTTCTATAGAGCTGACCGTCTTTAAAGGAAAGGGAAGAAAATGTGGTGTTGAGTGAACAGAAGATGAAAGTTGTTGTTAAAAACTAGAGTTTATCTTTTGTCTGTCTTCTGTTCCCCTGATGTTAGGAGATAGTAGTGAATAGCTTGATTACTGTTCTGGGACAGACACAACACAAATTAAAGCTGCTTACTGGTAGAATAGCGCCAACCACACCGATGGGTTCAAGTCGAGTATAACAGAAGTAATCATTGTCTAAAATTCCAGTTAAGCAGCAACAGTTAAGTTACAACAAAAACTCACAAAAACGTTTCACAGTTTCCTAATAGCATTTCTAAAATTTCTATAACAATATGATTTCAAAGATTTCAATGCATGATGTAAACACGCTAAAATACGCTATGAAATGTTAAATTTTGCTGTAAAATAACCAGCATGAGAAAATGTTTAACAAATTTTAGTGATTTCACAACATGTTCTAGACTCGATCCGGCCCGTTTCGGCCCGCTCCGGCCCGCAGCTAAAAAATTTCTCGACCTGACCCGCTCAACCCGCTAACTATATAGTGGATGTCTGCCCGGCCCTGCGCGTTATTAAGGCCAGACGCACGCACGTCACTCACGTCCAGTTCCAACAGCTTTCGCGTAAGTAACCAAACTTAGCACATAAATATGACGAACTTCCGAGGAAATAAATCAGTAGATTTTTCCTTCAATGCTCCTAACTTCATCTCTGCCAGTTTGCTATCTATGTAGGTGTACATTAGTGTTTGAGGCCGGCCGATGTTTCATCCCATGTTTCGGTGAGCCGGACGGCCGGACGGCGGCCGGTCAGCCCGTAGAAAGACCGGCGGCCGGCCGGCCGGCCGGCTACCAGCCTGGGCCAGTTTGCAGTACAGCTATTATCACTGCTAAGATAGGATTTACAGGTGTTTAATTAGAAAAATGTAGTTGTAAGTGTACAAACCAGACAAAAACCAGCGTGGCAGTTCATTTTAAGCTTAGTTGCTCTAAATTGTAAATTTCTGACTGTTGATTTGCATGCCGGCCGGTGGCCGGCCTCAAACACTAGTGTGCGTTAGATAGGAATTGTGTACTGACTGGGTATTGGGGTAACTGAGTAACTAGAACTCAACTGAATATAGTGAAACGGTAAGATTAAGCCTGCATGACTAAGAGAACCTAATCAGTTGAAGCTTGCACGGTGTTAATTGTTATGTGCTGACAAATGTTAATCTTTACCAACTGGCAACGTTTTCCCTGAAATTTTGTCAGCGTAACCGGCGTAGTATCGGAACCATTTGACGGCAAATTCCATATCTTCGATGGCCGACTTGAAGGGCTTTCCATTATCCAGAGTTTCCAATGTCTAAAATTCATTACGTAGTATAATAATGATGACGATGATAATAATAATAATAATAATTATTATTATTATTTTATTATTACTATTATTATTATATAATAAAAACTACTATAATAAAATCTACGGCTCAACGACAAACTATCAATTGAAGCGTTTTCAGTTAAAGTAAATTTTAGAGTAAAGTAAACTGTGGGATCAAACGTATGGAATCAAAAGTGCTCTAAATAAAGGACGTGCTATTCATCTTTCAGCTGTGTATATATTCAATATTGTCCTGAGAAACGTTATTTTAAGTAAACTGAAATAATGGTCTTTTCTCAAAGACGTACTTACGGCAAGCTTGGCGGTATCTCTTTCAATCAGATCAGCAAGCTTGTTGATGAGAGCTCCTCTTGTGGAGGCGTCCATCCGTCGCCATGGAGCCCCGAGAGCGAACGCTTGTCTTGCAGCGGCCACTGCCTTATCAACATCCCCTTTATCACTTTCCGAAACATCTGCCAGTTTTTCTTCGGTGGCTGGATTAACAGTGGCAAACTTTTTACCCGAGCTGCTGTCAACCCACTCGTTGTTGATGAACAACTGAAAAGGCAGAGAAAGTGTTACAAACGAAGAAAAGTACAAACCAATCACAAACATAAACAATTTCCAAACTGTGGGGAGATCGTAACAACTACTGTGGAGAACGACTGCTTTAAATAGATAAGTTTAAGAGATTTTTGTGGCTTTCTTTAGATTATAATGTGGCTTCGTCTGTAGCTTGAATCCTAAAGCGACTGCTTGCTACATATGTACCTACAAAAACAAACAGAATTTCGCTAAACTCACCTTGCAATTTCAGGTCCTGAATATCTTAAAATAATATTAGCTGTATTTTTAACTTTGGATTCAGAACGTTGAACATTTGAAATAATTTAGAGAATTTTGTCGTTCAGTTTTTAGATTTGTACAACATTGGTATAATGTTATCCTTGCTTCAATCACAAAGTACTTATTATTTTTATTTATATGTAAAATAGGCACGACTTTTTGTTAGTTGACCATTACAATCAGTCGAGAACTTCGGTAGTGTCAACGATTAATTCATATCACTGGATCAGCAGAGCTCCGCTCAGTATGACGACATGGACGTGGATCATTTCATAACAATTTTATAATTTGGATAATGAGTGGCATGGAAAAGATTAAGTTAAGTGTGCGCAAGCAGCGTGTTGTTTAGGTCTTTCTCTGACAGTTAGATCTGGCAAAGGGTATCTGCAAAAGGCCTAGACTGTATCATGAATTAAATTGTAACTTGAACAGACACATAAGTTATTAAATGAAGATACGTGGGCTAATGTAGGTTGAATGTTTGACACAAGGCTTGGGAGACGAAAAAGGTCCTCCTGAGTCTTTTGTCTACCTAAAAACGGATTTTACATTAATAATAATGTAATCGGTAGATTACATTTTTCATAAAGATTGATTGTATATATAACTGTTATATCAAATGCATTTTTACAACAAAAATTGCTTTGACTTCCAGCTGGAAGTCAGTTCTTTATCTGGGCTGCGATCCTACCCAAAGCCTACGTAAGGACAGACAGTCCTCAAAAACTAGCAGTTATCCGAAACAACCCAAGGGTGGCCGTCCTTTGGGATGCGAGCTGCATAGCCTTGACAATTGCATCGGATAAACTGCGACTGTACAAGTTATTCTGTGTCAACTCAAAGTTCAAACTTGTGTGTTCCTACCAAAAGTATAACGTTGGCGCAACTCCGGTGAGCTACACTGGCGTGAGGCAGATTAAAAAAATTCCCAAGCTGTCGACACTTTTCAAAAGTTTTACTTTTCGGGAAATAGTTTACGACAAATAATAAACGCGTCGTCTCTAAGTTGACGTAGCATCCTTCATAACACATAACAGGCAAACCTTACCTTAGTGTATTCAATTTTTAAATCCTTCACTGGCTCCATGATTCTCCTCAAAAGAGCACAAGATCACAATATAAACCAGCTGAAATTAACAAATCATAAATTATCTATTGTCAAAATAGATGTGCTAAAAAGTATGTTGATAATTGGCAAAATTAAGAATGTAAAGTAAACTTTAACTCTCCAAATCTTAATCTCTAGAGACTTAATCATAACAGTGTGCCATTAATACTAACATTGACGAAAGCTTTAAGCTCGTAGCCGAAGTAACCTATGATGGGCAGTTTTAAACACAGGACTGCCCGTCAAGAACAAGTTTTTGTTGCAGTAGACTGGGAAATATTTGGCTAAAACCTTGATTATAAATTCTAACCACACTGCAGTGCTGTCGATAAAATGTGCAGCGCAAATGTAGCGTCAACAGAACGTTGACAACTTGAAATGCTTAAATATAGCAGAACACACAGAATGCACTTAAAAACCAGTTTGGCTAACTTGATAAACCTGAAATATAAAACAGCTGTAATAAAGAACCAGTTTCAGTTACAATTAGTAATTGCCAATGCAAGTTCAGCTTAGTACTAGACCATGAAATAATACTTTGAAATAATTACTGCTGAATAAAGGCGCTGAAACCAAAGGCTCTACAAACACGTATAGAACCTCCTTTTCAGGGAGACCATGAATAAGAGAGCATAGTTCACTCACTACATAGTGAAAGAAGAGTAAATCACTAGATGGCTTCTTTTCCTTCCATTGCATAATGGTGCTACGACTCACCGGCAACCAATCAGATTCTGACTATCTTAGTCTGTCTTGCCCCTCCTCCCTCCAAACGGGAATCTATGGGTTCTTTATCTTAGCATTGGTCGTAACATTTGGTTCCTTGGTTTTGGCTTTTGATTACTGATCCAAATTTTTACTTCAATTGCCGAATGATCCAAGTACAGACCTGCAAACATAGGTTAACGCGGGGAATTCTGGGGGGTCCACGCTCCACCCCCCCCCCAACCCGGACAAGGTACAAGCCCTACCGCCGCAGGGGAAGGGGTAACGAAAAAATGCCCAAGGGGTAAGCAAAAATGGCCGAAAAAATTTAAATTTTACAGTAAAACTTTAAAAAATTTCCAGCTTCGCCGGAATTTTTTGGCTAAAATGTTAAATATTACGTGAAAATCTGGCAAAAATTTGAAATTTTTTAAAAAAATGGCAGATTCTGGTGCAAATTTTAGTCAAGAATCGCAGTTTTTAATGTAACCTTCAAACTAAAGTATACTGCGATTCCGTTAAAAATGCCTACATGTACTTCCTTTCCATTGCAGACGATCCAATCTGTCTGCTGCAGAGAAGGAGGCTGCTCAGCAGTTGCGGCAGAATCACGGTATCATCATAAAGCCTGCAGACAAGGGCCGCTCTGTGGTCGTTTGGTCCAGAGACGCCTGTGTTCAGGAGACGACAGTTGAATGACCAGGAAACCTACAAAAAAAGGTGCTTTAGATACGTCCAAAGCGTCTCCCGGACCACATCTCTCCATATATACAACTGGCACGCTCGTGGGATCAACGACAAAGTTGCTGAGTCACTCGCTTCAAAATATATGCCAACTGCCTGGTTTTACCTCAAAAGATACACAAGCAAAAGACTCCCTGCCTGGGCTGCCTATCGTTTCTGCTAGCTGATGGCTAGAGTTACGTGCACGTTCTACATGTTATTAATTCCACAGCAATGACGTCGCAATTCCCGTGACAGACAACTGCAAAGAGTTGAGTGTTGCACAATATATTGAGCCATGACAAATCAAAGAAAAGAAGATGGCAATAATTTAACCCAAATCGTAAGGATCAGAGATGAATCCGAGTCACTATTTGCTGACCCGGTATTTTTGGAAGTTCGGGTTTAAGCTTGAAGAAAATTAAGAATACTTATATTGGGCTGCGGTGAGTGTTCTTATATTTTTTGGACATTTTTGGGATAAAGGAAAAATTCAAAGGCTGAGTGTGAAATACTGTAAACTCATCATTTGTTCTCAGGGACCACAAGTCACAACGCTCCTTTGTGATGCATATTAGAAATCAGATACTATTATACAAAGAATCTTAACGTATATGTATATAGATAGATTCATAGTTCGTTGTGTGCAAATTAAAATGTCTTTTGGCTAAATTCAGGTGCCAACGTTCTGTCCTTCCATTCATTACGTTTCTGCAAAATTCCAGTTGCCCACGCTGTTTTTCTTCTATTCAATTCTGTGAAAATTTGTTTACCAGTCGGAAAACAGGTCAACCTGTCAATTCCGCGAACTGAAAATTTCACTTGAAAACAATTCTTAAGCCGTCCATTCCATTTTGATTTCCACTTTTCTTTTCGCCTTTATAATATAATATAGTTGTCCTTTTCCGTTTCTTATGCCACCTCATCCTTATCTCATTAATCCTTGTGTTTTACTGGGTAGTTGGCGAAACTGTAAAAAGTTTCGTATATAATTCTTGGAAAGGGAAAATTAGTACGAAACACTTGTATGTGTAGTAGCTTAAAATACTAGAGTGAAATTTACAAATGTATTACAATGGTGTTATAAATTGAATTAAAATTTATTTTAAAAATTAAAATTTAAAAAAATTAAAAATTTACTATATTTATTTAAATTTTACAAATTAATCATTATAAATTCAGT